>JACEGR010003718.1:0-99685 GCA_014170235.1 Listronotus bonariensis
AAATCCCGCTATGACTTGAAAGCTAACCATCAGGGATTTGTCGTCGGTGAAAAAGTTTGGTTATACAATCCAAGAAGAACCAAGGGGCGTTCACCGAAACTACAGAAGTCATGGGAGGGACCATATAAAGTGGTGACACGGCTTAATGATCTGGTGTACCGTATACAGAAGAGTCCACAGGCAAAGATGAAAGTAGTACATCTAGAAAGGCTAAGCCGTTATCAAGACAGTGAAGATACTTGATCGAGACGATCAAAACTTGGAAGGGGGCAATGTTACAGACTTTCAAAAATGTGTTTAGGTTATAGAATTTTAGAGAGTTAGGATCATTTAATTTAGTTTGTTAATTTATTTAAATAATTTACCTTAATTTTTCCAAGTTCTTTCATCACTTTCGAAGGTTTCCGAAAACGCCCGAATTATCTATTAATAACTTTTATGCCATCATGTACTATGGAATTTTCACGATATTTCTCGAATATTCTAGATCATTCTTTACTCTTCCACCAACAATATCTATAATCAGAATTTAAGCATAAGAATAGAAACCCAAAAAATATATATTTTTTTTTCTTGTCCGGTGTTATCGATCCAATTTATTTCTTACTTTTTTTTAGTTAGTATATGTACAAATAATATTAATGTCAAGTCAGATCGTATGATGTTATGTTTTATAAACCTTACACGAATTTTATCTTTTCAGGTATCAAGAAGACCGAAAAGCACACGAAGGGCAAAAATGGAAACTGCCTCCCTTAGGACAGCCGATAAGCCTTTTTAGCGCCGGAGACGACACGAACAGGACTATTATAATGCCGCAAGATGACAGTAAGTACATGATTTTTTTATTTTTCCTGCGACTTGTAACTTTTGATGACTACGTTTCATATTAAAGATATTTTTATTTTCAGCGTGTGTATAAAACACCTAACCTTTTTGTTAAAATGTCATAATCAAATAAACCATGAAGGCTAAAAGCCTAAATACTAACGTACCGTGGGTGTCTTAAGCGAGATAAGAGGGAGTTTGTTGACACGGGACTTAAATACTTGAAAATTTGGGGGAAGGAAAGACCTCCGCGGGCAGCAGGTTCCACAACCTAGAAACTCTAGGGATAAAAGAACGAACAAAGTGGGAAGTTCGGGGTCTGTCCAGTTGGACCGTATAGGGATGCATACGCGCGGCATCACGAGTTTCTCTGGTGGGAACCGTGAGTGGAGGAACTATACTGGACAATTATTCAGAGCAGAAGCCATGGAAGTACCTATAAAAAAGCGATAAATCACCCACAGCCCGACGATGGGCAAGAGAGGGAAGACTTTCTGTAAGTGAAGGATCATTAATAAGACGAATAGCTCTTTTTTAAATGGAATCAAGAATGCTTAGGGTTGTGGGGACGCCCATCGTCGGGCTGTGGGGATTTATCGTTTTTATAGGTACTTCCATGGCGTATCTATAAAAAGCGATAAATCCCCACAGCAGGACGATGGGCAAGACAGGCAAGCCTTTCTGTAAGTGAAGGATCATTAATAAGACGAATAGCTCTTCTTTAAATGGAATCAAGAATGCTTAGGGTTGTGGGGGACGCCATGCCCCAGATATGGGAGCAATATTCTAAGGGAGGTCGGATTTGGGACACATACAATGTGTATAAATTAGAAGGGGAAAAATACTTTTTGGCTCGAAAGAGAAATCCAAGCTTTTTGAAGCTGCCGTGGCTATAGATACAATGTGTTTATGCCAGTTGAGGTTACTTTCAAATGTGACGCCCTCAAAATTGAAGGTGTCCTTGCTCTGTAAAACTTGGCCGCTCATAAGTAGAGGATGAGTATTTGGTGACTCTTTTCGCGACAAGGAACATTATTGTGTTTTGGATGCATTAAAATGGACGAGATTTTTGGCGCCCCAATCCAATTTTAGATTAAGATCCTGCGAAAGAGATATCTGCATCGCTCTGCGTTTGTTTTCCAAATAAGGTTTAGTGATGGGTTTAGGAACCTGAAAACTGGAGTGAAGGGTACTATCGTCGGCGAAACTATGAATGGAATCAGCTGTGGACGAGAGAAGGTCGTTGATGTGAAGAAGAAACAATGTTGGTGACAGAACTGAGCCCTGAGGCACTCCAGCAATAACTTGGTGAAAGCTTGAAGAATCGCCGTCCACAATAACTGATATACGTCGATCGGATAGATAACTAGAGAGCCAAGTACAGAGTTTAGTTGAAAGACCATGAGAGGAAAGTTTATTAAAAAGAGCGGCATGCCAGACCTGGTCAAAAGTTTTGGATATATCAAGAGCAACGATCTGGGACTCACCTAGAAACTCAAGAGACTTATTCCAGCAGTGTGATACGAAGGAAAGAAGATCTGCTGTAGATCTTTGTGGTGAAATCCATACTGCCTGTCATGCAAAATTTTGTGTTTTTTTAAATACTTAAGAATTTGTGAATTAATAAATTTTTCCATTACTTTACTTATTGGTTCATATATGCATTAAAAGGTTTTAAATTTGTAATGTAATTCAGACAAGTGCAAATAGCAGTTGCTGTCTGTTTTTTTAAAGGCACTGGCCGACCGCCGGCGGTTTAGCTCAATTATGAGAAGAAAACCGGCAGTTTTTTAGATCTGCGTATATGAAACCGATGAAAATCTTGTTTAATTTGTTATTATTGTCGATTTTTACCTATTTTATCTATAGAAACCGCCGTCCGGCGCTTTTGCTTATAAAAACTATTAAAAACCGCCGAAAAATGGTTAAAGGTAATCTAACCTTAATAATTATTTATTTTGCGTGCCATAAGCGTTTAGTTTTTTGTGGTTTTATTGTTTAATATTGTAATTTAGTTATTAAATTGCAGTAGTATAGCGGGATGGAGGCAGGCAAATAAAACCACTATTGTATTTATCCTAACGTTTCGTGGCTGGATTGCCCCTTTATCAAGTGCTCATAATTAAAAAGGACACATTAGAAAAGTATTTTGTTACATGGATCCAATAATTTACAATACTAAAAACACCTTTAAAAGATATTGTCAGGCAGGAAAGGAAAATAAATAACTTATTACGACGTCATTATCAGGAATTAGATATATATAACTTAAAATTATAAAAACGTGAAAAATTGTTTTTAAAATTAAATTGTAAACAATAAAAAATAGAACAAATGTAAAAAAATATTAAGAAAAAATATTAGAAGAAAAAAAGCTTACGCTCTTAACTTTTTAGTCATAGGGGAGAACTTGAATATATTTTTTAAACCTTGATAATATGCTTACAGAAATAAGCTGTGTTTATAAATCATTTATTTTGTAACTTATTTCCTTTTCTCAAGAATTTTAAAGTTTTTTCCACCCTCAATACATGCATACTTAATTGGTAATATTTTAGTTTTAGTTCTATAAAACGATCAGTTTTTTTTCTTGCCGCTAAAATACTTCTGGCTTTTCTTTTCCTAAAAGATGTAGGTACATACATATTTTTTAACTTATAAAGATCTCTCAAAATCTTCGTAGGTGTCAAACGTGTCTTCCAGTTTAATTTTTGTTTGTTGATTATAAATAAAAATATTATTAAACATAAATGTAGATATAAAAAACCGCCGGATGGCGTTTTTTTTGTGTAAAGCCGCCGGTGGTCGTTTAGCTAGTGCCTTTTTTAAAACATTGTTTGATGGCATCCATATAAACTCCTACAGAATATGATGGGTAATGTGTTTAAAATGCCTTTATATTTTTATTTTTAGACCGAAAAAATCCTAAAACCTATGTAATAAAAAGTGTATCTTACCAAGTATGGTACCTGGTAAGATACACTTTTTGAATGTGGGTCATAAAATGGTGAAATAAAATATAAGTACTTGAAATGTAATAACAACAAAACATTAACTAATTATTACTGCTTATGTTTGTTTCAAAAAACTTTATCAATACAATAAATATGGTTTAGTAAAAAAAGTAAGCTTGTTTATTAAGAACAACAAAAGGATTTTTAGCAAACGAGTCGGAAGTACAGACCTAATTCTTTTGGTGTCTGAATCATTATCTATTAGATTCGAGAAATAAAGGCAACTGTTTTATCCTATGCTTACTTTTTAAATTAAGCTTAAATAAACAATATTAGATTAATATTAAGAAGTAGTAGAGTTGGTGCCAGTAAGACCAAAAGACCTTGGGTAGTTTAGTATGAATTTGGCGAAAGCCATAAAAATTACTCTTATAGATAACTGATACAGGTTTTTTTTTTTCAAAAGAAGACTGAAGAGTAGTGGGAGCATAGTTTACGTGTAAAACTACACGATGAAAAGTTTCTTGTGAAAACGCATAATGCCAAACATATATCCACGTTGCTTCTTTGTAGCTTCTTGTTAGCAGATAATACAATTTTGTTTTGTTCTAATTTAGTTATTTGTAAATTAAACCAGCAAATTAAAAAGTCTTACTATACAGCGCAGTGTGCCTTCGAAAGTTCTTACCAAATGGAAAACTTTTAATTATTAACTGTACGACAAAAAGTATCTCTTTATAAAAAGTCCTGCTTGATAAAAAAATAATAATTTCCACAAAAGTGTTTGAAGGTTAGATGTACAGGGTGGCTTAAAGATGACTTGTTTCCAAATTAAAATAAAGGGTATTTTCTAACAACGGTACCAAACTTTAAAGGGTGATATTTTATGTCATTTTATGAAGAAAAGTTCTTTTATGTCCGGAGTTGCTTCGTTTCTTAAAAACGATGACAGATACAAAAAATGTACCACACTAAAAATTATATTTTTAGTTGCTATATGAGAAAAAACATAAAAATTACATAGAACGCCAGTGGCGTACAGTTGGCACAACAGCCGATATTATTGAGAGAAAAATCTTTTTTCCTATAAAGCAACTAAAAATACCACATTTTAGTGCAATACATATTTTTTTATATCTGGCTTAGTGTTTAGGATATTTAAAAAAAACATACTTTTAAAAACTAATTAACGCCCTACAGGGCCTTTTTGAGATCCATATCCATATAACGAAGCAACTCCGTGCCAAAGTAAAAATACCCTGAATAATAATATGATAAAAAGTATTTTTTAACCACCCTGTACATCTAAGATACAATTGTTTTTATGAAAATGTATTTTCTCATAAAGCAGGACCTTTTATGACGAAGATTTTTTCGTAAAGTTGATAATTAAGAAGTTTTTCATTCGGTAAGACTCCGAAGACAGGCTGTATTACATTTGGTTAAAAATAGGCATACGTCTTTCAGTGTGGAATAATACTAATATTGAAGAATACAAATAATAAATTATTTTTGAATAATATTGTTTTGGTAATAAATTGTAGTGGTAATGTTTTATTATTTATCCATAAGCCCTTAAGTCCATATAAAAAATAGTTAACTTCTTTTAAAATATAATTTGTACCTCTAAGTATATCAGAAATTGTGTATTTTTAACAACTGCGAAAAAAGCCTAATTCTAATTTATTTTGATTGTTAGAAAATAAATAATATCCAACGATTTTTTAAAGTTATTTTCAGAGTTTACTGCGCTGACCATACGTATTGTACCTTAAGGCTTCCAGTGGACAGCACTGCTGAAACAATAAAATTAGTCGCTGCAGATAAGCTTAAAATTCGAGAAGAGGAACTGATACTTGTTGAAGTTAAATCTAATGGTGAAAGGATGGTATTTAAAGATAATGATATTAGTATTCCAACAGCTTTGTCTATTAATGGAAGGATATTTGTATCACCGAAAGAACACTTAGATGCATTGGTAAGCAGCAAACATAATATTAACAATTCAGGAAATAATCAGAATATAACAAAACATATCTTTTTAAAAATAAAGAATATACAAGGTATCAAAATGGAAACTAATTTTTGTAATTTATTTTGATAATTTTTATTGCGTTTGGAATATTCTATTATGAAACATTCGGATCAAATTTTAATTTTTATTTAGCCACCTACAGTACCTAAGCCGTGTCCTAACTTAGTAAAATGTAACAAAAACTTGTTGCTAATACATGTTGAAAAAACAAATAACTTTTTGCTTCTATAAAATTTTAGAAACATGTTAGATAACATTGTTAGTAACAGTGTTGAGTAGCAAACTCCGGTCTCACTTGCTACCAACACTGTTATCAATAATGATATCTAACATGTTTCTAAAATTTTATAAAAAGCAACAAGGTATTTGTTTTTTTAACATGTATCAGTAACAAGTTTTTGTAACATGTTATTATGTAAGAACATGGCTTTACACAAAAATGATATATTCGGTAAAAACGTATTCAAGTTATAAAAAAAATAACTTATTTACTATTATAAAATAATAAAATATTTACTAAAAGTTCCTAGCTTATTGTTAAGCAACTTTTTAGCATTTATACTGCAAGCCCATTATTAACCCATAAGAGTAATTATATTTTTGTTTTTTTAAAACTATTTTAAAACCCATGTTAATAATATTTTAATCTCTCCTGAAGTTTAAAGAATTGTAAAAATAAAAATTTAAATTTAAAAAATTATTTGGCATTGAAAAAATTTAAATGAATATTAGTAATAATCTCTTTCCAATTTAATTGGTAATAATTTATATTATTTAAAACTGGATTTTGTTTATTCAAATCATTTATGTGACTTTTGTTATAAAAAATAAATAAATTTGTTATTTTAATAGTTCCACTAAACTCTTGAATTAAAAAACAAAAACTTTTATTATAGGTCAATCAAAAAATTCTAAACATTTCCAAATTTAACGATGCTTGCAAACAAAATCATAAAGGGGTGAAATTTGTAATTTAAATTTTCTTTCACGTTTAAACTTTTAATCAGTTTTGCTAAGTATAATTCAAAAATTTGCATTTCTACGAAATCACAGCGCCAAATGTCAAAGAAATAATGACCCTGAATTTATATTGTTAATAAAACAATGTAAAAACTTTGTATATTTAACATATTTATTTATTTATTCCGTATCACCATATTGAAGCCAAACCACCTGCATGCACAGCGTTCTTAAACTAACAAGCCAAGAATTTGCAAAATCTGGAAATACAGCATGTTAGTTCTGGTTAGTTGCATGTTAGGAATGTCAAGTAAAGTTTGGAAACAGGTTTAAATAATTTAAAAAATATTTCACTTTTGTTTTTAAAAGGTAAAGAAAGCGTTCGGTTGTTATTAAAAAAAATATTGAAATAGAAGTAGTATAAAAAAATTAATCGTTGTTTTTTTGTTTAAATGTACCAAGAAAATTAGCGCGTATAAGTGTATACTTAGTCCGTGCCAGGATATTTACCTACAATATTTAGTGAACTATTATTTAAAAAAATCTTTTGGTAAAATAATTTAAAAAAATTACATTGTGTGTATGCACGTTTAATACGCCACGATCGTGTTGTGTTAAGGGCTCTAAAACGAATTACCACAGTGATAATAAAGCAGACGTATATATTGCACAAAAAAAGATAGTTTTTAAGAAATTTAACTTTGTCTTCTGACTAGAAAACATTTTGAACGACATCACTGAAAACGGACGCTCTGCTATTCGTTCGAAAAAAAAGAAGCTGCCTAGTACTTTCAAAGTATATTTGGCTTATAGACTTTATCCTAGGACAAAAAAATATTTAATTTTTGCCTTAAAAAACAAACCTTTAATTAAAAAAAAAACAATTCCCTCCCTACCATCGAGCTTGGTATCCCGCTTGCTTCGATACATTGAAGTTAGTAGTTATTTAAAATTATCGGTGCAGTCATAATCGTTTTTATTAAAGATCTTTTTTTTTTGTTTATTTAAACTTGGAGCTATAATTTATTAATTCACCTATTTTTTTTCTTATTAAAAAAATAAATACATGTTTGGTAAAGCTTTTTTACTTTTTTATTTTTCGTAAAAAATACCACAGTTCAATTTATTTGCCAAGGGTCTAGGAGACTCAGGCCCTGACTTGTGTGACAGTATAGGACTGTCATGGAATGACAAAAAAAACATAATTTTTAACCTTATCCTAACTATAATTTAACTAACAATAATATTAATAACACTGCCCATAAAAATAACATATAAAAATAATAATTATACTAACAAAAATATTAACCACATTAAGATTATTTAGAGGACCAACAAGGGGTCTTAATAAACATTAAAAAAGTTAAGCAGTTTTTTGGACCGTTCTTTACAATTTGTCTTAAATATTGATTTTAGGATTTAACTTTAGGGCGTGGTAAAAGACTAATTGTATAAAGAAATAAATATAATTTAAATCATCAAATAAATGTTTAAAACATGGGGAAATTTAAACAATAATAAATAAGTAAAAACTTTAGTTGCTCGTCTTGGTGGTGTTACTGTTGGTATTATTTTTGTTAATTTCATTAATATGAATATTATTATTATTTAAGTTTTTATGGGTACTATTATTAATATTATTAGTACCTTGTAATATCATAATTGAATCGTTTATTGCAGAAGACAACCAAATGACGTGTGTGTTTTATTTCATAAGAAAAATTGTGTTTAGTGCAAAAACCTGTTAAACGACGCGACCGACGGCTCGTGATGTGTTTCTGAACTAAATTTTATGAAAAATATTTTTTAAAGTTTTAAAAAAACATTTTTTTACCACTGTCTACCTTAAAAGTTAGGACATTTATAGCATAGTTTTATTTAAACTTTTTTCTTAAAATAGCCTACGGATGTACAGAGTGTTCGGTTATATTTTGAACGGGGTCTACAAGCTTTATTGTTTGAGATAGAAAAAAGTTTTAGGGTTTTATAAGAACCGCCAGGTTTTGCTAAAAAATAAACAATTGACAATCGCAAAGTAAACAAATGAGTATTAACTTTGTTATTTTAAATGAAACACCATATATATTTTAAGTTTATTGGAAAGGGTATATTTTCCTGTTTTTAAAAATATATACTTTGTCTATGTTTGGACCACTAGTTATCGCAGGAAATGACTTTGAATCCTGAAAAAGTTACCCGCTGTGATATATATATATATATATATATATATATATATATATATATATATATATATATATATATATATATATATATATATATATATATGGTAATTGTCTAGAAACTGTCCGCAACTCCGATTTCGACGAAATTTGGTATACGGGGGTTTTTGGGGCGTTGATCACGAATCTGAAAGAATTTTTAGTCGGAAACGTTTCGTTGTCGAGATATCCATCATCAAAGTAGTAATTTACACTAACCTTATTTTCACTATATTCCGCCTTCTTTTGCACAAAATTTTTATGAAACACTAAATTGCCACACAATATTTTATAAACACCTTTTAAAAAACCTGTTTTTTATTTATTTTACACGTTTTTTTCATTAAATTGAAAATAATTTACCCATAAATGCTGCAACCATAAATACAATATGTAGATGTATTTATGGTTGCATACACGAGTTTGTTTAAAGTAAAGCTTTTGAATTAATATAATTAATAATAAAAAAATGTTTTTAAAGGGTTTTTTGATGTTAAATGAAATATTGTGTGGCATTTTAGTATTATAATATGAATTTTGTGCAAAAAGAAGGGAAAATATTGTGAAAATAAGATTAGTACAAATATCAACTTTGATGATGGATATCTCGAAAACGAAACGTTTCCGACTAAAAATTCTTTCAGATTCGTGATCAGCGCTCCAAAAACCCCCGTATACCAAATTTCGTCGAAATCGGAGTTGCGGACAGTTTCTAGACAATTACCATATATATATATATATTTTTAATGTAAAATTTTCTTGGGGATTCGATCCGGAAAAAAACGATGTTGTTTTATATATTAACTACATTGTGTATTACAATTTAACGTTTCGGTTTTTATTTTAACCTTCATCAGAAATTTTATGCTAAAATTTTAGCATAAAATTTCTGATGAAGGTTAAAATAAAAACCGAAACGTTAAATTGTAATACACAATGTAGTTAATATATAAAACAACATCGTTTTTTTCCCGGATCGAATCCCCAAGAAAATTTTACATTAAAAAATATATAAATTAGGATCCAAGAAACTTAAGAAATCAAATATATATATATATATATATATATATATATATATATATATATATATATATATATATATATATATATATATATATATACTAAATATTTTTGTAGAAAATGGAGCTAAATTGGTTTTGGGTTATTATTTTTTTACTTAAACAACTTGAAGTTCTATAAAACTCTATAAACAAAAAATAAACAAAATTATTTAATACTGAACTAAGATATTTTTTTATTTAATCTGTCCACCTTCCTTTATTTCTAAAGCACATTTGTAATTTAAATAAAATATTAAGTATCTTAGTTTATTATTAAATAACTTTGTTTATTTATTGTTTATAAAGTTTTATAGAACTTCAAGTTGTTTAGGTAAAAAAATAATAACCATTAAACAATGAAGCTCTATTTTTTACATCAAAATATTTAATATTTTAAACAATTTCTTTATTTTAACTAAAACAAATAAAAAGGCCATTTTTAGAAAAACAAACAAAAACCAAAGCCGCCCATGTTAAATTGTTTATGAATCAGAGCGGCTGACTTTTCCAGGATTTAGAGTTATTTTCCGCGATAACTGGTGGTCCAAGCATAGACAAAGTATGTTTTTAAAAACGGGAAAATATACCCTTTCCAATGAACTTTAAATATACATAGTGTTCCATTTAAAATAACAAAGTTGGTGCTCATTTGTTTGCTTTGCGATTATAAATTGTTATAAAACCTTAAAACTTTTGTATTTAAAATATTTTTCTATCCCTAGCAATAAAGGGTGTAGACCCCGTTCAAAATATAACCGAATACTCTACACTCCCAAAGATAAGCATCTAATTTAAAAACCCCTGTATAGCTTAGACCTAGCCAAACAGGAATTTATTTTTTAAATCCAGATATCTGTTGCCCCATCTTTTTCATTTTTAAGGGGCTAATAAAGGTAGATAGGTTTTCCCTAGGTTTGCCAATTTTGGTCAAGAAATTTAAACAAGACTTAAATTACGGGACTTTTTTCAAAATGATGCAATAAGCTTTGTTGCAAGAAAAATTAATTCTATCTACAATTAGTACGTTTATTTTTAATTAACTTACTGTTAAGTTTGGTTAGCATCCAACTCAGTTACCATGGTAACCTCACATTGTCCATTTTTAAAGGACACAAAAAAAGTTCTTTTTAAAATCAAAAGAGATGCATGTTTCACGGGAAGCATTATTTATCAAAAATAATTATAACACCTAAATCTTTAAATTGTTGACAGATTTGCTTTAACTGAATGATTTCCCATACCATCTACAAGAAAAACGTAGTAGTCTAATTTAATCAGATTTCTTTTGCAACGATCTTAAATACAGTATTTTTGAAAAAGTCCCGTAAGTCCAGTCCTGTCTAAATCTAATTAAACAAAATTGGCAAACCTAGAGAAAACTTATCTACCTATTAGCGCTTAAAAAATTAAAAAGATAGGCGCAACAGATAAACAGTTATTACTAGCTTAAAAGTGAGCAAGTTTAATTTGGCCCACCCTGTACAAATTTTTGTCAAAATAATTTTATACAGAGTGGCAAAAAACTTATTTTATTTGTAATTTTTAAAAATATCACAGGTGGCGCCATCTAAGGTTTACAATAAAATTAATATCAAGTTTTAATTTCTCACCTCCCAAAACCCTTTTGAGCCAAATATTTTTAAAAATCACTCATTACTAACAGAATTATTTTTAAAAAACTAAAACCAGAACAAATTTTTAAGACCCTGTATATTCGAAATCATCCACTTTTGGACTAAGGTAAGTTGGGTTATATCGTCATATTTTAACCTAAGAAATTTGTGGTAACATTTTTTTTCGCATTTTTAGAGATATTTCTTTATTGCAAAAAAGTTAAGTGCAAAATTAAAGTGTTAATACAAATAACATCTGTTTTGCCATTTAAATTTCAAAAAAAATAAATAAAAAAAACACTAAACTTGTTAAACAGCGCTCTCTAGCGGCAGCAACGAAAAACAATATGACCAGGTTTGACTTTTTTATTAGTAAAGGTGTTTCTTTAAAATAAAACCCAGTTCGTTAAATTTTGTTAGGCAAATCAAAACTATGAGCACTTTAGGCAGTAAAATTTTACCCTTCCCTGTAGCCCTTATTTTACGCCAGACAAAGAGAAGTAATAATACGAAAAAATGCAGAATTTTACTAGGAATAACGTGGTAATATTTTTTTCTAACTTATACTGGGTGATTTTCACAATTTTTTTTTAATACACGACTATATCTGTTTGCCCCTAGCGTTATAGTAAGGGACTTAAAAATTATTTCCACAATTTCTTTTAGTTTATTTTCTAAAGAGACTTTTTTCTAATACATTACTTTTCAAGATATGCTACATATTCACCCTTAACGAAATACACAGTGTAATTGCATAAATATTACATGACGTTGAAAACAAAATTACAGCTGTAACCATTGTTTTTTAAATAATTAGCTTTAGTAATAGAACAATAGCTGTTTATTTGTAGCTCGTGCAACATTTTCCAATTTCCTGAAAATAACGATCAATTTAACTGAAGCACAAGCCATTCTAAATGGTGACAATGGAATCTAGAGGATCAAAATAATCATATAAAAATAATTTCCCCTATAATGTTACTAAAATTATTAACCAATACAATGTTATAAGGCTTAAATTAGACATGTCTACAGAATTAATTTAAAAGATGTTTTTGTTTTGAAAAACGATTAATTATATTATTGTTTTTTGAAAATCATATGCAATTATTTGAATCACCTATCTTTTTTATTATTTGTTTGACATTCCACCAGGGCATTTTATGTCCAAGTTCCAGAGTACCGTAGGTGTCGGGTTATTGGATGTTTTTTCACGCTGTTTCGTCAAGGTTATCCAAGCACTGAAACATGCAATGTTTGCATTTTACAGCACCTTTAAGACAACGCGGTAGTGCCACCACGGACGTTATTTTCTAAATAACTGCTACCTGGGGTAGGCAGAATACTACACAATGGTTTGCCAAGCCATTAGTGAGTTGACAAGCGATTAAATACCAATGTCCGGTTCCGAGATTCGAACCCAGACCGCTGCACTACGCTCGCCACAAACCTACAGTTTTTGCAATTTTTTTTTTTTATTTACATTTATAATAAAAATGTATTTCATTCTATGTTTATTTTTAATAATATTCATTTTAATTTTTATTATTGTGTTACGATCACGCAACACAAAAAAAATATATTTTATATACCGTAAAATGAAGCCTGTTTGCACCATTTTGGTGCTATAGTTAACAAAATTTTCTGAACTAGTGCCAACCAAGTTATCACTAAAATATGTTTAATCTTCGGCGGTTACTAATGTGTTTTTGTGAAGTACTACTTAATTTTGGCATGATTTTTAGGTTAGATATATATATTTTTTAATTATAAAATTGGTGCAATGTATCCCCCATTATGGCCCAACTTTATACCTGATAAAGAATATTTTTATTTTTATTGTAATTACAGAGAAATAAGAGTACTGGTGTAATGTTAGCCCCTGTGGATGGCAATGTTGCACCAAAGTATAACGAAATTTAGAATTTTATATTATTATTTTTATTTTTTAATGAAAATCTCGAATATGTTTGGCTAGAAAAATAAAACAACTTTAAAAATAAATTGTTTATTAAAAATATATTACAAACATATATTTATTATAAAAAGAAACACAATTTATTCATAGAATCGGTCTATTTGAGGTATTGTATAAAATCCACGTTTGGAAATTTGTTTTGGTTTTTCAATCAAGAACATCCTTCCATTCGTAAAAATATTCATCTTTGTAAGTGGGCCATCTCCAAGCTTTAAGTGATTTCTCTACAAACAATACTTGCAGCAAAAGAACTAGAATCGCTGTTTTCGTAAATTCTTTCTCTTCTTCTATTTCTTTTATCTCATCCAGGTCATCATCAGATGAGTCTTGCAGCTGAACTGATCCATCTGATGAATTATCCGACCAAGTAGTAATGTTTCTAGTTTTTCTTTGTTTTTTAGATAAACAGTGCCGCTGATGGTACCTTCATCTTTGGTTGTTTGAATGACTTCTTCGTAGGAAATACTTTTACCAGCAGGAATGTTCATTTTATTTTTTCGTTTTGGTATAACGGTAGTGTATTCTCCCACGCTATTTTTACAAATATTCAACAAAAGAATCTTTAATTGTATTCACTTCAGTGGTATCGTTTAACTTTGACGGTTATAGTCTTGTAACTAGAGGGGCAGCATCGCATGGAAAATTGTCATACTTTGTTCTTCGGGGTTACTTTGCATCACGGCGCATGAGTGCAAAGTAACCTCATGGTGGAATTAATTTTGCCGTATCTTACTAATTCTCAGAAAAATAATGTTACTTATTAGACCTTTATTTTTTGGGGTAAAAATTGTTAACAATATATAACTAAATAAAAATAAAATGGACCTACCTCTTACTGAGCTTACAAAACTTTACAATACTTATATGTTTTTCATGCAAATGCAAATTTTAAGGAGGAAAGTCTATGTTCCTTTCACGAAGATAAATTCTAAATAAAATTTAAATAACTTTACTCCTCAGTTGCAAGAGTAACGCATACGCCCTCTATCAATCTGGTAGCAAAAAACTAAGAAATGTTTTGTTTCAAGGGAGCTTTAATGGCCTATAAACTTTTTCCATTTTGGTGCAATGTTACCCCCTATGGTGCAATGTAACCTCATTTTAGGGTAGTCTTTTTTAGAAAAAAAACTGCGGATTATTTTCTTATTATTATTATTTTTTTAATTTTATATTAATAATGTTTCATTGTGTCAAAATTTTTTAATACAAGTGACAAAAATAATTTTAATTGGTTTGTTTTTAAAGAAAAAATTGCGTTAGGCGACCCTTTGGCTGTGTGTTTTAAAAGGCATATCTTATTATAACATCCAGCAGTGGTCCATTATGCTTGACACTTTCCACCCTTTGTACTATAGCTGCAAAGAGCTTTTGCCTTGTTCTTTTCCGATAACCCAAAGATTTAAAAAAATAATTAGTGCACTTTTTAGCTATGGTCTAAGCCTATTTACTAAAAATAAATATATTTTTAAAAAACTTTTTATTTTTAACAAAGATTATGTACGCCAATAAATTTTGTTTAACTTTAATATGTGTTTTAGATAAAGCAAATAAACATGTAGCTTTTTTGTTTTCCAATATTTTAATGTAGCTTGATTATGTATTGAAAAAACATTAAATCTGCCTACTTGCATATTCCTGAACCATACAAAAACATAAGAGGTTTTTTTTCTTCTAGAAAATAGGTTTTATATTTTTTTATTAGCAGTTAAATAACATATAATAATGTTTTTACCCATACTTTGGGCACTAAAATTTTAGAAAAACACCTGAACAGAAAAAATGTATTGCAGTGGTATAAGAGATCGTTAACTCTTAGCAGTAAAAATGAATTTTATTGGTTTAAAAGTCAGTAACCGTGGTTACTTACTAAGTATTTATTTTATTTTTGTTTTCTATTTTCTTGGACTTTATTTCTGTAATATTCTTTTATTCGTAAATTTTTGGGCACAAAAGTCCTTAATAAAACCCTTGTCAAATTTTATTTTTAAAAGGTCACATATAAATTTTTTAAAATTTTGACGTTTCGGCGAATTAGCCCTTATCAGAATATTATGTCTGCAGTAAGAAAGGAACAGGAAGAGGTACAATGTAAATACAAAAATGTACTATAATTTACTTAATTTTCAAACATAAATTCACGGTGGTTATGAAATAATCATAATTCAGAAGTATTAAAACTTAATTTAAATATTTAATCTAAGTAAATAATTAAATATTTTTAAAACCAAAAAAAATCAAAACAAATAATTAAAATAAAAATACCATATTTTATGAGTAGTTCTTTAATGGTTTTGCAAATGTGGCCATAAATAAAATTATTGGGCAATTATTGCCATAATATAATCTACCTACATAACTGAAATTTACACTTATTCTTTAATTTTAAATGACCATATTTTCGAAACTAATTAAGATATTATCTGTGATAAATGAAATATTTTTAAAGCTCTTAAAAATCTCTTTTTATTAGTGATATTATATACAAGGTGTTCCATTAAAAGAAAACATACTTTTTATTCTACCCTGTATATTTTGGGAGATATTACAAATCTTATTATTGATTTAGGACCTACAGAATTAACCCACCAAACTGGAATATATATTAATTTTGTATGATAAAAAATATAAAAGTTAAATAAATTTATAACTTGACACCCGGTACATACACCTAGTAGCAAATTTTCGGTTTAGATAGATTGGATTTTATTCCTCCAAATTTCCCCGAAAAATGCAGGATTTTTGTAGTAATGCCAAAATTTGCATCTTTGTGGAAATGCCTTCGAAATTATATAAATCGCCGCATAGTCCGATAACATAATTGGAGTGTGTCTACGAGAGATACGAGCTACGACATTTATTTTCTATTGCTTTTTTCTTTTTCACAAAAATTTTAAGTGGCTTTTTTCACATCAGCACTAGCAACATTTTAATGTTAATTAAACTTGCAAATTGTGGAATAAATAATAATCAACTTTAAAAATTATTTATAAAAAAAACTATATACATTTTTGTTTTAATTTTAATTTTTCCTGGTTGGTGAAATTTTGGCTAAGAACATATTGCAAACAGAAATTTTAAAAATTCTATATACGAAAATAAATCTAGTACTGTTTACCCATAAAAATACGCTTATGCTACTTCCTATTTATCTGTTTACATATATGCTTTTGCAAATTGTGTTGGAAAACAAAATTTGCAAAAATTCACTTCGGTTAACCTGAAATAACTGGCAAGTCTCGGCGGAGCTATGGAGAAATTTTGTGGCTTTACGAGTGATTTATTTTAACTCAAAAACCTGCTTTTTATTTATAAAGTAAATATTACATTTTGCTTGTTTTGATACCTGTACTATTGTGAGAGAAAATATATAATATACATAAAAAGACCTAAAAGATACCAAATGCTTTAACAAAATAATGGTGTATATTTTTTATTACAAAAAGAATAAACGTTTACCTTTCCTAAAATGAGTTGGTTTAGCAAAAATATTAGATTTATTGTAATTTTAAATTAGCACATCCTGTATGTGTTTTCCAAAAACTTAAACTGTTAAAACCTATTAAAAGGTCAAAAGCAAAATAAAAAAAAATGCCTTGTTCTGTTTTGGTATTTATTTTATGATTTAAACCATTTTAAATATGCTTGTATCAATATAATTTTTTTAAGATATGATTAAGACCACCCTGTAGATTCTTGGTGGGTTAGCAACTTCAAAACCTATTTATATCTTATAAACATATATATTTCTAAAAAAAAAACATAAATTTTCATCTTTGTTCAAAAGTGTATTTAAAATAAAGTAATATAGTGTGCTTTTTTATATTAACTAGTGACGTCACTTTGGGCAGCCTTAAATTTAAAATGTCACTGGTGGCCCCCTAAATTTTTATGGAAATGTTACCAGTAGGGATGGGACTCTAACATACTACAATCTTAGAGAATTTCATCGATGCCAGTTTCCAATGCAAATGGTGCGGGGTCCTTTGTAATTGTAATTAAAATGCATTATTATACTAAAAAGTAATAACTGTCTAATAAGAATACTGTATATTGTCTAGCTTAAGATCACAAAAAATAACTTTTACTTTTGTTTTACTATACCTAAAACCTAATTAACTTTATTAGGTTTGTTTAAACCTTAACAAAAAGGAGCTGGACATCTAATTTCATTAAAATGGTGCTTTTAAAAGAACTTTTTTCCAAGCTTTTAATAAATTATATTTAAAATGGTTAGTCAACTAAAACTAAACGTTATTAATTATGATTCTGTTCAAAACAATTTCTTAGAATACTTTTAGAAAATAATAGATATTTTTCTGTCAGCTTAACCTAAAGGTTTTTCATTTTTACCACACTAACTCAAACATTTATCATTTTAGGAATAAGAACCACTTTATTGGATAATTTATTCGGTTCAGTTATCGCCAAAAACCAATTCCATTTTCCGAAGAGTCATAAAAAAGTGTGCTATAGATTTATTGAAGCTATATAGATTGTTTTGTCTTTATTGAAGTATTACTTATATTTTGTTTCAATTTAGGTGAAACATTTTAACCTAAATATTAAATATCAGATCAATAAAGTATTTTTTGTTATTTTTTATGTATACTATGTGTATCATACACCTGCTTATTATAATAAAACACAATGTTTTTTTGTATAAATGTATGTGTATTAAATATATTTAAAAATAAACAAACCTTTGTGTTTTCAAAATTTAACAAGAAACACACTTTATTTATAAAATTATTATAATAAATTATACAGGGTGTTTTCTAATTGCGGTAAGAAAATTTTAGGGCAAATTCCCAAAGTCTTTTATCTGAAAAGATGCATGTAAACATGTGTCCTAAAATTGGTTGTTCTCAAGATACAGGGTGTTAAACTTTTCAAGAAACTTAAAAACACACTTTTTAGTAAATTTTTAAAGTTGGATTAAAACGTTATTAAATTAGGTATTTGTTGTTGTTATTAGATATTTGCTAATAAGAAGTTATACCACTTAATTAAAAAGAAATGCCCTTATGTTTCTTGTATGGTCCAGGATTGTTCAATTTAGCGGATTTTACTTTTTTCTAGAAAACTACGCAAGCTACGTAAAAATATAAAGCAACAAAAAGTTGTATTTTTAGGTGTTTTATGCGAAAAAAATATTAAAGTTGCCAAAAGTCAGTGGCGTACATTTTTTTGTCAATAATATTTGCTAAGATGCGTCCCACGCCGCCACTGATCTTACTAATTGAAATTGGTTTAGGGCTAAATTAACTTCCAATTTTAACAAATACCACAGCCAAATTTTATTTAAATCAGCTAAGGCATAATAATGATATTATTAAAAACCCGATATTCTTTTTAAAGTTTAAAACACTGTATTTTAGAAACAATACATTTTCAAACCTATGTTCAGACATTTTATCCATGAGTTGCATACTATATTTAAATTTTATACATATTTTATTTATTTCTATGTTTTTTCATCACAGCCATTATTGTTTTACTTTTTTAAAAACACAAAATCATAAGTTAGGAGACAATTAAGCGCTCCATTTATTCGCTCCATAACTATGCACTTATGAATTTGGAATTTTTAGAATGTGCGTGTACTTACTTTTGCAGAAATAATACCTACTATACCTAGTATATTTTTTTCCATTTTTTTTTATAAAAAAATTGGCAGAATTCATAGTGGCTTGACCTTAATTTAGTTGGTGTGAACTTTACTTGTACATTTCTTAACTTTATAATAAAAGAAATTCTTTTATGCTTTATTTGTTTTCTGGGAGATTAAATTTAAACAAAATATTATTTGGCTTTTCTCCAGAATAAAATTAAAAAGTTTATTTAACATTTTATGAAAATTAAAACTTTTATACATTATGTAGAACTATTCTGCTCTTACACAATATAATAAAAGTTATTATTACTTTAAAAGAAATAAAATAATGAAATATTTAATATTAAGTTACTTAAGTTTTGTTCTATTTTTAAAAATAAAAGAAGTTATGGGCATTTTTCATATTTTCGGTTATAACTCGCCCTGTATAATACAATCGGGGTAAAATTTTGTGTTTCTTAGTTTTGAAACATGCGAACAGTTTTCCCAAAATTCAAACATTTTTGGTCCCCTTGTCCTCTTGTAACACATATTTAAACACTTTTCATAAAGTGTGCAAAACTAAAATTACCTTATCTCTATGAAAACGATTTATTAACGGTCATTAAAAAACATTTTTACCTATTTATGGCACCTAAGATTGAAATATAAAAAAAAAAAAATATTTTACAGTAAAACTGACGAAAATTTCTGGTGCTAGAATAGTAAAAGTTTATCAAAATAGTAGAAAATATAATAATATTCATAGTCTCATTGAAAATTTAAACATAATTTTTAGGGACTATAGAAGACAAGTTTTTTGCTAAAATTATACATACTTTTTTAAAATTCCTACATCTAATTTATAATTTCTTATCTATTAATAATTAATAATACAAATGCTGCCGAAACCATTTCTCTTATAGAGCCTAACAAATGTGGTTTTTACCTTATTATTAAATGTTTCTTTTTAATAACACCTTTGTTAATGACAATTTATTTTAGACCTGCCTTACTGAACAAGAAGAAGCGACACAAGGAATAGAAGGTGATATTGAAATGTTTGGAACCAAAGAATTGGCTTACTACATGACACTATTTGATTGGGACTTATTTTGGTAAGTATTTTGTGTTTTTTCATTTAAAAAATCGCCCTATAATGTTAATTAGTACTTAGGCTAGGACTTTATGATAAGAACCATTTTAAAACCTTTTTAGGGTGGGGCGCTTATATCCAGGCTGTCAATGTTGACAGTACTGACCTAGCTACTATAGAGGCGTTTAATGCACAATAGCATGACAAAAAGGTTAACAATTGAAATAAAAAATAATTTTTAAATTGTTAACCTTTACAGGTTAAGGCAAATTCGACGCTTTTTATAGGAACTCATGTTTTTGTATGTTTTACACAAAAACTGACCACCATTTGCGGCTCAAATATCAAGCCAAATTTACTGGTTAAAACCCCAATTCACTATCTTGCGTCGTTTACTCATTACAGCCTGTTTTATTTTTTTTTCTAGGAGTAATAGAAGCTCTAAAAATAGTCCTCTGGCTGTCCCCAACACTGTATTTTCGCTCAAAAATTGAGTTTACGAAAAATGGATGAAAGTACATACATTAAACAGTCTATATATTATAAAGAAATCTATTTAAATTATATTTTTGTAAAACAAGGTCCCATAACGAAATTTATTATATTTAGAAACACCTGTAAACTTTTTCCCCAGAATTTTTCCCCTGCCTGCATATTATAAAAAATATATAATAATAACAAATGTTTTTTTAGTGAAATAAAACGCAAAAAACCTAGAAAAAAATTAAGAGTATTTCCACAATCTTTATAAAAATTTGCTGTAAAAACGTTTTACAAATTTAAAACATCTTTTAAAATAAAAATGATTGAAGAAACACGCTCTAGCGAGTAAAAGACGCAAGATAGCGAATTGGTGTTTTTTTTTACCAGTAAGTTTTGCTTAAAATTTGAGCTTCGCAAATAGGTCAGTTTTTGGGTAGAACATACAGAAACATAAGTTTTCTATAAAAATTGTTAACTTTGTAGTTTGGTAAAGGTACCATGTGTTTAATTTTATTCATTTTTGTGATATATATTTTTTAAATAAATAGGTGCAATTAAATTAATTTAATTTTACCACTATAAACTTTTAAAACTTTAAAATTTAATACAAGTTTAGAAAAAGTCTGCTTTCTTATACGTAGGTCATATCGAGAATAAATATTATACAGGGTGATCAAAAAATAATTTCTATTTTTCAGAAAATTAAATATCAATATCTTATTTATTTTAAATGGAACACCCTGTATTTTTTACACCACATGATGACAAATACAATACCCTTTTAAATGGTGTATAAGTTGTCTATACCTATCTCTTTTGCTTTTTAATAAATTCCGTTTTTACAAATTTTATGTCAAAATGTTTATTTAAAATAAAGTTGGCTGTGATGTAGCAACCATTAATATTTTTCCTATAAAAACCCCTCTTTTTAACAACAAGATAATAATATAATACTGGTAGGATGTAAAAAAAAGTTTTATTTTAGTCTAAAGAGTCTAAAGTTAATCCTAAAAATATTTTAACAGAACCCATCTAATTACCTAAATAGTTGCTTTAAAAAATTTGACAAATTGATTATGGAAAATAAAAGTAACGAGTTTTAGGTTACAGAATCTTATCATAACTGATCAGAAGCATTAGTAGAATTGTTTAAAAATGCATGTTTTATCATTACCACATTCAGTTGAAATAAGTATTATTCGAAGTAGTATTATAAGTAACTAATTAAATTTTGTCTGTGGATTTTAAAAATAGTGGCAGATAATAAAATTTTTTAAAATTTTGTGCTTTTTTTTAAATCCACTTTACACAATAATGGCTTAGTAAACAGAGATAGCTATATGTGTATGGTTACTTAAATTTAAATAGACATTTGAAATAAAAATATGTTAAAACGAAATTTACTAAAAAGTACAACAAATAGGTAAAGACAATCTACACACCATTTAAATGGGCATTTTATTAGTCATTATGTGACGTTAAAAAATACTCATTTAAAATAAAAGAGATATTGCTATTTGATTTTGTGTTTTTTTTTACCTTGTACAACATAGGATTTCGATATGACCTACGCATGATAAGGCAGACTTTTCTTAATCTCGTAACACATTAAAAAAAAATCAAATATCACAAAAAATATTAAAATTAGACACATGGTACCATTAACAAACTTAAGTTATTTTTTTATGTAGAATCTAAAACAGTTATAAAATATAGGGAATTATATTTTAAAAAATGTAACTTTGATTTGTCACACTTTTTTGAGACACCCTGTATAGGCCAAAATAATTTTATAATCTGGCCCTATCCGACCTCTATATGTTCCCCTATTCACTTATTTTAAAAACCCTTTCATTATCCAGCTACAGACCGTGTCGAATATGGTGAGCCACCCTATAGGTTAAGTTACCAATTAAAAAGGGTACTTTTGTAATTTTAAATGATATAATGCGCCCTTTTTTATTTATTTTCTTATAATTAAGTGGATGCCGTAGCAAGTTAAATTGAGCTAAAACGCGATTCGCTGCCGTTTTTAAATATTTGTTTTGAAAAAAGTTGTATATAAAAAGTTTCTTTAAATGATTCAAAGATTATCGAAAAGTAGTTATTTTTACGGTTGTGTAATTTTGGGACATTTAATGTGTTAATTATAAACATTACCAAAATCCATTAACATTTCGATAATCTTTAACTAATTTTAGACATACTTTAAATGAAACGTTTTTCTTTAAAATGGATAGTTTTTGAAAGGCATGTAAAATTTTAAAATTACATATCATTCAAAAACTATTCATTTAAAGTATGTCTAAAATTGGTTAAAGATTATCGAAATGTTAACTGATGTTTGGTAATGTTTATAATTAACACATTAAATTTCCCAAAATTACAAAACTGTAAAAATAGCCACTATCCGATAAACTCTGGATCATTTTGAAAAACTTTTCTATATACAACTTTTTTCAAAACCAATATTTAAAAACCGGCAGGAATCGCGTTTTAGCTCAATTTAACGTGCTACGGCATCCACTTAAAGGAATTTGCAATTACGTTAAAAATAATATTTTTAGAAAACATATAACTGTGTATATTAGTAAACTACCATTTTCAAGACACCAAAAAATTATAAAATGTAAATCACTATAAAATATTAACCTTTTTACTTGTTCTTTTGAAATTATGTGAATAAGGAGACTTTTTATAAAGTCTTAAAAAGCTTTAATTTTTAAAATTTAAATTTATAAGTAGAGTGAGTTATAAATGTTCTTGGTTAGATTTATTATGTTTCAATCTATGGGTAAAACATTTTTAATGGTAAAGTACATATTTAAAGTATGCCCCAATATTGTAAAAAGTAAATTATTAGTAATATATGTAACAAAGTGCATAAAGTGATACTTTTTTTACGAATGGAAAGTTCGACAGCACGAGCCTTAAGGCAAGTGCGGCAATACCATGAGTAAAAAAGACACGTTATGCATGTGTTACTACAATATTTTTTTCCACGACCATATAAAAATTTCCCATAATACCACCTTATACATATTTTATTTATCTAAACTTATTAATTTTTATTTTTGCAGCACAACCATTATATTGCAACAAAACATCATAGCCTCCTTATTTTTAAGAGACAATTCTTCTTCATAACTATGCATTTATTATTTAATATTAGAAAATTGTACGTACTTACTTTTTGTAGAAATAATACTAAAACGGTTTAAATTTCTTAGTCATTTATATTAATTTTTACTAATAATTTTAAATAATTTCTATTCTATAAAACTAGTAAAAGATGAACTAAAAGAAATAATGACGAAATCAAAGGTATAACTTGACCATTTGGTTCAGGTGATGTTGCGTTTACTGTTAGATTGCATAAATAGATATTTAAGTTTATTGAAGTAGGCAATAAAACAAAACACTTATTCAAAGTGTGAAAAAAGCTTGGAAGTGTAAAAAAGTTCAATTTTTTAACACTTTATGTAGTGTACTAGAATGAAGTACTTTAACTTCATGTTAACGATTTAAAAAACAACGCAAGTGTTACACTGGTGTAACGATGTTAAAATCCCTAAACGTCGCTAATATTTTACGCAAAACTAAATTATCTTACTGGTTATTATTTCAGGTGTGTCCACGAATACGAACTACTCTATCACACGTTTGGCAGGCATCATTTCGGGCAAATAACGGCAAACTTGGACGTTTTCCTGCGACGATTTAACGAGATTCAGTTTTGGGTTGTCACGGAAATATGCATGATGAGCAGCCTAAGTAAACGGGTTGCTGTATTAAGAAAATTTATAAAGCTTGCTGCATAGTAAGTTACATCTTAAAGGTTTTATTTAACTTAAGGGGGAACACCACTGTGACAGGGCTAAAAATAGTTAATATTCGTTTTTGTTTTGTAGATGGGGATAATTATTAAAGAATTCGACAAAAAGCAGTTTATTCGGTATATATTTAACCATGCTGTTGTAATTTTTTATAAAAAATTTACAAAGTTATTTGTGCTTTGACATTTATTCAAGGTCAAAGTCTTAGGTTTTTGAATTTTCTTGAAAACGGTATGTTTTAGTAAAATATACTTAAGACCAAAGTTATAGATCTCAAAATTCTTTATATAATAATATATGTAAATAATATACCCAAAGTTAATTCTTTGATATACCACAAGTGAACTATTTTTAAAGCTCTTTGATAGATGTTTCAAGTGATGATATAGTATATAGGGCGTCTTTTTTAAAAAGAATATTTTTTTCAATAAGTCGAAAACCCGGTTTAATTGCTTTTTGTTGGCAGCACGGCAATTAGCAAAAAAACTACAATTTTACTAATTTAACCGACTTTGTAACTCTAATATTGAAGAAGTTAGCAATAGTGCCGAGTTAAGTTTGATCACCCTGTATTTTTATAGGAATATTTTTATAAGGTGATGTCTAATTAAATAAAGTCTGAAGTTGTGGGTCAGAGATTAAACCGAAGAGGCTATTGTTAGGCGAAGTTTTTGTAATATAGATGTCACATATATGCACCAGTAGTTTAAATTTAATAAGTATACTGATATAATGCTAAAATTCATATACCGGGTGACAACGAAATTGCTATCCAGCAATTTATTTTTTTCAGTGCAACCATATAGTTTTCAAATTTAGGGAGTTAGGGAGGTTATATTGTATCATCGGGTGCCAATTTTGGATATAATAGCATCTGTGTATTACTTCCGGTTTAACCGGAAGTGATATAAACTTTGATATTTTAAATGGAACACCCTGTATATTTTTAGAATTTGAATTCTACAGATCATTCCTGATATAAAACCTAACATAACCTTACTCTTTTGGTTTTGGAGAAAATGGCATTTAAAAATGTCCAAACGACAGCACATTATGCGGTTAAATGAACATCGCAAAAATTTTAAATGCTTAAAATAGTTCTTTTAAAAGACTCTACCTTTGGCGACCATTATAATACTACTTCCTGTTTAATCGGAAGTGCTGTGAAATTTAAACTTCTAAGTATGATATCCCTGATAATTTAAATGGAACACTCTATATATTTTCTAAGATTTATATCCTTTAAACTATTCCTGATATAAAACCTATAATGTACCTATAGCCTATCCTTTCTAGTTTTAGAAAAAGCGGCGTTTGAGAAGGTCCAGACGACGATAAAATATCCATGAAACTATCTATTGTGAGGTCGTTTAGATCTTTTTAAATTTAGTTTTCTCTAAAACTAAAAAGGTAGGGTATGAGTATATTATAGGGAATATATATCAGGAATGGCTTAAAGAATTTAAATCTTAGAAAATATATAGGGTTTTCCATTAAAATTATCAGGGTTATCGTACTTGGAAGTTTAAATTTTACAGCACTTCCGGTTAAACAAGAAGTACTATTATAATGATCTTTAAGGGTAGAGTCTTTTAAAAGAACTATTTAAAGCATTTTAAATTTTTGCGATGTTCATTTGTTTTCCCATAAAGCTGCATAATGTGCTGTTGTTTGGACATTTTCAAACGCCATTTTCTCTAAAACCAAAAGAGTTAGGGTATGAATATATCTAAGGTTTTATATCAGAAATGACCTGTAGAATTAAAATTATAAAAATATACAGGGTGTTTCATTTAAAATATCAAAGTTTATATCACTTCCGGTTAAACCGGAAGTAATACACAGATGCTATTATATTTGGCATCCGATAATACAATAAAATGTCCCTTAATATGAAAACTGTACGGTTGCACTGAAGAAAATAAATTACTGGACAGTAATTTCGTTGTCATCCTGTATATACAGTGTGGACCAAATTAAACTTACACACTTTTTACTAATGATTTCTTTTTATCTCTTGCGACTATCTTTTAATTTTAACAGAGTTAATAGGTAGATATGTTTTCTCTGGGTTCGTTAATTTTGGTCGAATACATTTAATCAGTGCCGGATTTACGGGACTTTTTCCAAAATGATGCATTTAAGTTCGTTGCAAAAAAAATCTAATTTATCTACAATTAAGCTAATACGTTTAGGTATAATTTATTTACTGTTAAGTTGTGCCAGCATCCAACTCAGGAACCATGTTAATTTTACATTTTTGATTTTCCAAGCAAACTAAAAAAAAGTTCCCTGTTAAAATCCAGAGAAATGCATGCTTTTTAGGGCGCATAATTTTTCATTAATAATCATAATTCCTGAATCCTTAATTTAGAGACAAATTCGCCTTTACTGAATCATATCCCATAGTTTGTCTACAAGAAAAACGTATTAGCTCAATTGTAGCTAAATCCGATTTCTTTTGCAACGAGGATAAATGGATCATTTTCAAAAAGTCTCATAAGTCCAGTCCTGACTAAATTTATTTGACCAAAATTGACAAACCTAGAGAAAACATATCTAACTCTTGGACCTGAAAAAATAAAGATAAGCGCAACAGATAGAAAGTTGTAGTTACTTAAAAAGTGTGCAAGTTTAATTTGGCCCACCCTGTATATATATATTTTTAATTGTAATAAAAAATATTTTTTTATGTCTTCACAATAATTAATTTTATGAAAATATCAAATAATCTTTCCTAAAATTAAATAAGGAACTGATTATTATTTATTATATACCATAGAAATAAACGTCTCTTCCAATGTAGTTCTTATAAAAACAGAAAAAAAAATAATACTGAAAAGAAAAAAATCTACATAAATTTTATTTTTTCATTGTCTGGGTACTTGAATATAAAATTTCATAAAAGTTTTCTATCTAAGCTAATCTAAAAGTTTTTCTCCAATTTAATTTCGTACTAAATTTTCATTGTGCAAAACGGCAATTTGAATAAAAAAAGTGCTTCAGCAATTGCCTTGGCTGATATAACCATTACTTGCTGGTTCATTATTATTTGTTTAACAGTTATTACAAACTTTCTCAAACTTTTACTGCAAACTAAGATTTAAGAGTTAATCTGTTAGTTTCGTTAAAATTTAATTTTAAACTGGTACGGTAAGTATTTGTTAAAGTTTAAGGGGTGCAAATATTATTTTATGAGGAAAAACTATGCTAATTTTAAAATAATTTACCACTTGTCGTAAGAAAAAAGCTTTTGCTGATTTTTTTTTTTTTTAAGTTAACTCAATAAAAAGTAGTATTTCATAGAGACAATCAAGCGGGTCTGTTCTTTAATCTTACTGTCGAATATACGCGATCAACATAATGTCGCTTAAAACTCACAGGAAGTGAACAAACCTAAGGAACCGAGGGGTAAATAGGGGTGCTAAGCGGGGTAAAATAGTTAAAACTTGGATATTGCCGTAAAATGTAAACAAATTATGAACCTAGGGCTGACTTTGTTCTTTGTTTATAAAGTTTATAGCATAGAAATTTAATTTTAAAATTAATAGCTACAATTTAGGGTCTAAAAGTATAAAATATCTTTTTAAGTATTATATATTTTTTAGAAGCTCCTATTTGCTATAATTAATTTAATAAAAAATTTAAAAAACTAAAAAAGATAAGGGTATTATGTTATTTTTTTGTCATTGTAGTTACCAGGGTTATTAAATTTTTTTAAAAAATTATATAAAGCATATTCCTTAAGAGAAACATAAAGTTGTCAACTTAACTTTTTAACGCAACCCTGTATAAAAAAATCAAATACTTTTTGTAGATTCTACGTAATAAGTTTTACAAAAATTGTTTTGACATTTAATGTCAAAATTTTCAGAATATCCGAGAAAAAACATAAAAAATTTGAATTTTAAAGCCTGAAAAATAGTAAGTTTTCATTTTTATTATTTTATTGTTGTTTGTCTTGACAACGGTGGCAGATTTGCCACCGAAACGTCGATTTTTAATTATCTTTTACTTGTTTAATTTTTTTTTTTTTTTGATTTTTTTAGTAATTTTAATTTAATTTTGGCGTGTACCCAAAGAAGTACCATCCATTAAATGAATCCGCCAAACTACAGAACATATCTTCAAAAATTGTTTTATTGTTTCGCTATCTCTTTAAATACAGTATGTCAACGGATGGACTTTACCATAGGACAAATGGACCAAAAATTAAAATGTTTAGGAAAGTCGTGTATGGCAAATGCTTTTGCTTCTTAAAAAACATTATTTACGTTGAGACATTTGGGTTATTTTGTACAGGGCTCCAAAAACTACAAAAATGTAAAAATGGACCAAGACAAAACTACCTTTATTTTTACTAATTTAGCAAAATGTCAAATAAAAAAGGTGTTTAAAATTAAATGAGGATCCGATATCTGAAATCATTATATATAATAAAACTAAGTTGATAAAATCTGCATGCCGATAAAACTTGAAAAGGAGTCCCTATACGATAAAGGAACTTATATAGTGTGATAGCCCTTTATCCCCCTCGAACAAGAAAATTTTCGTTTTACCCTAAAGGGCGTATTTTTAAAGATATAAGGACTCTTCCAACCCTTCAACTTGGAAATTAAGTGTGGTGGCGCCATCTGTTGTCAATCATTTGAACTTCATTCAGAACAACGGTTATTTGGGTCTCATATCACTCCCGAGCGAAGCCGGGAATCAAACTTAGTTTCAAATAAAATAAACAAAAAACATTTTTTTCTTTTATCATATTGTTTTATTCATGTTTTACGCCTATTTTACCTAATTTACCTGGTTTTATATTTTTGTATTTAAATTCAAATATATTTGACAAACTTTGACATTAATAATTGTGTTGTATTAAAATTAGGTAAAAATGTAAAAAGGTGTAAAACATGATTTTAAAAATATTACACTAAAAACAAAATTTGGTTTATTTTATTTAAAAGTTCAGATATGGTATCTTAATGAAATTTTAAAAACATTTTTTTATTTAACATTTTGCTAAATTATTAAAAAAGTAGTTTTGTCTTGATCCATTTTCACATTTTTGTAGTGTTTGGAGCCCCTTTACAAAACAAAGCAAATGTCTCAACTTAAATAAAAGTTCCAAAGTAAATTAAAATATTTTAAAATTATTTTCAAAATAAAAAATGTTTTTAAAAGGTTCAGAATATTTAGAAAAAAATAGCAAAGTCCTTTAATTTAAATTTAAATAAAATATTTTAAAATAAAATAATGCTTACTTAAATTTTTTTTATCACTTATCCAAATAAAAATTCTAAGTCACTTCTATTTACTTTATTTCACATTTCGACTGTATTCTTTAACCGATCACCGAAAACTGGAACAGGCACAAAAAGTTTGGGTACAAGATCCCTTCTTCTGGTACGAGCTCAAATAATCACGCGATTTGGTGCCGTGTAAAAACATCGTATGCAAAACTAGCCACCTGCGGTTATGCACACGGTACTACTTTAAAATTTCCCGAAAAATCAGTACAAATTTTCACTCGGAACCAAAGTAACCCTGCACGTGTTGTTTGGACAAAACAAAGAACTAGGACGATATAAAAAGACCTTGAAACCGTTTGAAAAGGTAGTTAATCGTGAACATCCATTGCTAAAAGTTCAAAACAAAGAAATTGGGTCCAAGTAAACCCAGACGGGCGGTCAGGGAAAGTAAAGTACGCGAACGGGAAAAATGTATGTTTGATGGGTCTTTGATCGCGGAAAGTAAAGTCCGATTTTCTGTTAAATAATTAAAAGAAAAGTATGTGAATTCTGCGTGTTTTATGTATTGCAAATTATAGTGAAGAATTGTAGCAGATAATTCAAGCTTAAAATTATAATGATAATTTTTATTAAACAGTACAGTTGATAAATATTTAAAATAGCAGGTGTTAAAGTGGACTCAGTGTATTATTTCCTTATCTATAAATTTGGATTATATTTTCTAAACAACGATAAGTACAAAATAAACGTAAGCTCCCTCTCGAAATTGTCTACCAAAGTTTAGGCTCCCTTACACAATTCTACAAAGCTTTAAGCTTTTAAATAACCGAACCCATTAGAAATTCTGTAGCCGCTACTTAGGAGAAGAAAGTCAACAAAAAATAAATAAAAAAGGGGTTACATTTGGAGTGGCGCTACATCGTAGCTCCAGTATTAAATAGGATAGTCCAAAAAAACGCTCAACTTGTCCCACCCTGTACTACATTTCTATTGGGTTACCTAATTAAACGTTTGTTTTTTAGCTGTAGAGAATTTCAAAACTTAAATGCTTTTTGTGCAATCGTTATGGGATTAAGCAACGTTGCAGTTTCTCGTCTATCCAATACTTGGGATAAGTTGCCTTCCAAGTTTAGAAAACTGTATACAGACTTCGAATCGATGATAGGTAAGTTATAGTAAAATTTAAACTTTAAATTAAACGGAGTCATCTAGATGATGTTTTCGAAATGTACTTAAAGCTTTAAAAGTTACATTTATGACAAGTTATGCATTTAATCAAGGTGAGGTACAAAATGGTTTTTTTTTATTCTTAATGAAAATTTTTAGTAGCAGACACATTACAATATTTTCCAAGTGTTTTATAACAATCAATTGGCAAAACGTAGGAAAAAATAGCCTAAAATAAGAGACTTTATAAATGTTTGCCTATATTTCAAAAAATATTATTATTTATTAAAACAAATTCTAAAGTACCCTTATAACTTATTCTTAGTCATTACTTAAGCCAATTCAGTATACAAAAAATATAACGATTTTCATAATGTGTCAAAGTATGTCATTTTTTTAGGCATGGTTTCAGACAAAATGACACAATAGTTTCGGCTAAAATGGCATATTCAACAGACGATTTTAAGGATTTTATGAAGTAAAAACATATACAATAAATTAATTTAAAACTCATTTCTATTAAACACCTTTATCATTAATAATATGATAAGGTATGTAAATAATCTTTACTGTTTTTTAATGTAACAACAAAGTTCACGAAATACATATCTTATTCTCCGTTTAGCAAACATGCTTAAATATATAGTATAAATAAACTTATTGTAATCATAGCCAAATTATGGTCTTTCAATACAAAAATACCAAAATTTGTAACAAAACTAAGTAACTTTGCAAAAATACACAACTTCTAAATTGATTAGAAGTATGTTGAGGTTGATAAATTTAAGACTAAACTTGAAGTGTCGTGTAAAAAAATCAGAGACATGCACTTGTACGGTAATTTTGATACTATCTGCAGTAATTATATTACACGCTCCAACACTTTTAAGAGGTCGCTGCTAAGGCGGAAAATTGAAAAATTATAAAGTCTGTCATTTTACCTGAATATGCAATTTTAGGCCAGTTTCCCCAACATAAATCATTTAAAAGGCTTACAGACCATGCAACTTGTTGTACAACAATTTCTATACAAAGTATTACAGACAACCGGTGCAACAAGTTACATAGACTTATGCCCCCAGACACAGCCAATCTAAACACTACAATGGTCATTTTATTTACACTAGTCTTAAAAAAATTACTATTTGTTTAAAAAACTCATTAAGTAATTCCACGCAGTATTTTTTTTTTTTAGTTTTTTCTATAAAATTGGTATGGGAATTTTAATTTAATATACATTAAAGCAAGTAGCGACAATCGACTGCAAAAAGTCGCCCGTCTGAAAGCGGTTTTAACTTTTTATTGGTGTTATAGGGGTACTCACATTTTAAAGCAATGTAATATTTTTTTTTCAGGTGTTTTTCTTAATTTAATGTGCTCACAGTCGTGGAAATCTGTTGTACGGCTTTATTTTTATTTGAAAAAATAGTACAATTTTACTGTATAAGTTTTTTCCTTCCCTTCCTTTCCTTAGTTTATTTGATTATAATTAAAAAGAGAATGTTGCGGTGTATCGCCAAAGTAGCCATAGAAAATCCCATGTAAATTTTGATACCTTTAAATATTAGCTTCCCATAATATTAAGATATAAAGATTATAAAGATAAGTTTAGGCAATATGAGATGATTCACGATCATCAAACACGGTTTACTGGCTAGTCTTTGCCATAACATAGCCTGACCGCAACGGAAAAATTCACTACATATTCGTACCTATATAAAAATTTTAATCTGCTTCATAATGAAATAAAAGTTTTGAACAGTTTAAAATTATATAAAAACAAGTTTTAAATCTAATTTTAAATATAGAACCGTATACTATAGCTGAATTTTTAAACTACTTATTTTAATATGTCTGCCAATATTATTAAGTTTTAATTGTTAAGTAAATGTTTAGGGTATGTTCTTTATGTAACTGAGTGTTTAAATTTTATACCTATTTCTGTATTTTCCCATAGTTTGTTACATTATGCACACTATGGGCCTTTTGTGACGCCATTTCATTTTATTGCGCACTTTTTTTATACTGTACAATTCTTCTGAATAAAGAGATTTATTATTATTGTTATTATCATTTAATTAACAAAAGATATTAATAAGATAAGCTCACTTACCAAACTTCGTTATTTTCTAATTAGCCAATTAAAAGTTTTTTAAGAAAAGCTCTTAGTAAAATCGTTGCATACCTGATACATACCCTAATAAATTCAGCCTCTTTTGATACGTTTGGAATATTTTAATAAAACCTGGTATCCAGGAGTTTTTCGTCATGAGCTATTCAGATCTGATATTAATTTTTATGTGTAAACTAGAGGGGGCTGACTACAGTAGTCATTTTTTTCTAAAACGTCCTAACTTTTCTGTGCTACACTGTATGTACCATCTAAGCAAACGAGTAAACTCCCCAATGGTTTCTACACAAAAAGGTATACTTTGTAAGAAGGGCTCTGAGCAACTGTTTTCAAGATATTTGAATTTAAATAGTTAAGTGCAACGAAAAAATTGCTTTTTAAAACAGCATATTAGTCATACCTAACTACAACTGCCTCATGACATTACGAATAATTTAATGTATTTATCCATATTCTTTTTGGTTGCACATTTATATCTTAATAACGGTTGCTCGGAGCCATTTTTACAAAATATACCTTTTTTGTGTAGAAAGCAGTTTACTGGATTACTTAAATGATACATACAGAGTAGCACAAAAAGTTATGACGTTTTAAAAAAGTTAAATAGAATAGCTAGCCCCCGTAGCTTACACATAAAAATTATTATTAGATCTGAATTGCTCATATCAAAAACCCCTAGACACCAAATTTAACTAAAATATTTAACACATATCAAAAATTAATAATAATTTTTTCACTTTAACACCCTGTGTCTTCCTTATTATCAACTTTTGGATATAGGTATTTTTGCTTAAATCTTAATATTTTAACATAAGGAATCTGTGATTTTTAGCGGACACCCTGTATAGTGTGGTTTATTTTAAGAAAAAGATTAGTTTAGTTAAAATGATGAAAAATTGTTGGTTATTAAACTTTTATTTTTTTTTTTTTAGATCCGAGTCGAAACCACAGGGCGTACAGGGTTAGCGTAGGCAAACTGCAACCTCCAGTTGTACCTTTTATGCCTCTTCTTTTAAAGGATATGACATTTACACATGAAGGAAACAAAACCTCCCTTGACGGGCTGGTTAATTTTGAGAAAATGCATATGCTTGCTCAAACGATGAGGACCATTAGATTTTGTAGAAGTAGACATTTAGGTAAATATAATTTCTTCGGTGACTTTGCAATACCTTCTATAAGCTATTCCTACCAAATATTGAAACATTTTTCATTTTTACAGAATTAATTTATTGTGTTATAGCTGTTTTTAATTAAAATGTTTTATACGGGGTAATTCTTAACCTATATAAGCATAAACTTGGGAATGGATTGCTAAGGACAAACATAAGGACCAATAGTAAAAAAATTAAATATTTTAAGTTAGGAAATAATTATAAATAGAAGTAAAGTTGGATAAAAAATAACAACTAATAATAAAAAAGAAACGTAGCAAACTATTTTTTGATAGAGAATATTAAACTAGTGATCGGCAGTATCAATTTTTTCGTTTACGATTTTGCTAACCCTACCTTTTTTCTAAAAAATTAGCAAAAATATAATGCTAAGTATTTTAAAAAATTATAATATTTTTTCGCTACTGTACTGTAGTACACTGATCAGTAGTATTAATCTGACACACCAATAGTTTACTACCTTGCTTTTCATTATTAGTCCTTATTTTTCTTTAAAATGCGTGTTCTTTTCTTACATTTAAAATAATCCCTAACTAAAAATATTTTACTAGCTTTTTAAAAGCCCTACATCCCTTTAACTTTAAAAGGTAAAAGAGATCAAGATCGGGTAAAATTTTATCACTAAAATTACTTTTTGGCAAAACATTTTTGAGGTCACGTAGCCTAGTGTCAAGAGGGCACTATAAACTTTCTTATATTTAAATGAGGGCCACGTAGCACCTCTTTTTAAAGGCCGTTTATCCTTTACTAAGCACCCACTTTGTTTTTAAAAATCAGCTGCCATTTTTGGCTTGGAAGCATTTAAAATTTCAGCAAGTTTCAGCTAAATTTCAAATGCTTGTATTAGTGATGTAATGCCATTTTACCTAAATTTTACCCGACACCGATATCTTATTATCTGCTTCCAATTTAAAGTTTAAGGGGAGATGGAGCTTTAAAAACCATTATCCAGGTTGTCCGCTTATTAATGGTACTAAGGAAAACCACAGATTCCTTATGCCAAAATATCAAGATTTAACTAAACAAACCTATATATCCAAAGTTGATAATAAGGAGAATGCATGGTGTTAAAGTAATAAAAATATTTTGATTTTTTTTTGGAAACTCGGTTTATAGGGGTTTCTTGACATATGCTTTTTGCATCTAATTTTAATTTCTATGTGTAAACTAAAGGGGCTAGCTACACTATTTAAATTTTCGAAAACGTCCCAAATTCTTTTGCTACTCTGTATGTTAAATCTTAGTAAACCAGTAAACTTCTTTATGATTTTTACACAAAAAAGATATACCTACTTTGTAAGAATGGCTCCGAGCAACCATTTTCAAAATATTTGCATTTAAGTGGTTTAGTGCAACCAAAAAGTATGGAAGAATACATTTTATCATTCATTTATCATAAGGCAGTTGTAGTTATATCTTTTTTGGTTGCACTTAACCACTTAAATGCATATATCTTCAAAACGGTGCTCAGAGCCACTCGTACAAGGTCTACCTTTTTCGTGTAGAAAGCACGAGAAAATTTACTGGTTTACTTAGGTGGTACATACAGAGTAGCACAAAAAGTTAAGGCGTTTTAAAGAAGTTTAAATAGTGTATTCAGTATATTCTACACATAAAAATTAATATCAGATTAATAAAATAAATTTAAAATAATTTTTGATAAAGGTATTTTTGGTTAAATCCTAATATTTTGACATAAGAAATATGTAGTTTTCATGTAACTAGCAGACACCCTGTATAGTATATCTGTGCACATAATCATAGAATTAGTATTATTCTCTTATTGTTTTTTACCTTTATCACTTTGAGGATAAAGGTCTTACACAAGTAATGGGTTGGTTATGGTTACAAAGTTATATTTTAAACGTTTTTGTTTAAGTTTTGGATCCCCCGTCCCCAAAAAGCGAAGGAGAAGTCAAGTCTTACATATCTTGTTTACGTGTTATCGACAATCAGCGGATATTAACAAGTATGTCTCAGAAGCTAGAACCAAGAAGATCTTAAATTATATCATCATCTCATCTACATCCAAATTTGGTATTATTTTGATAAAAATGCGGGCCGTTTTTATCGTTTGTTTTTTAAAATTTTAAATCATCACGAAATTCTTATGGAATAGTTATAGATACTCCCAAAGATTTAGAGTATAGGAACAAAATTGTTTGAACAATGCCCGATACTAAAATAAGTCTTTTACAGTAATCAAAATTTTAGAGGACATCAGTCCTATTTATTCAAATAAAATACCTTCTATTTATTACTATAATTAATTATACGATACAAATACCCATTGTTTATTAGCATTAAATATAATATTCTAGATATTGTATAAGATATATTTACATATTTATGATGCAGAGAGAGAAGCAAATAGTAATATAAAGATGGTGTTGGTTTTAAAAAGGTTTTCTAAACAAGGTCTATCTTTTAATGCATAACACTAAAATTAGATTATGGTATAAAAACTGTGTGATTAAACCACCAACAAACAAAACATTCATAATTTAGCTTACAAATGGCTTTGGATATCTACTACCAAGTAGTGGCCAAATAAAAAATGTTAGAATTATTTAAGTAAAGAGTAAAATCAATTTTAAAAGAGCCCTTAGTTCGTAGGTTTGTCTAAAGACAAGGGTTGGCGACCTTTCTTTTAATAAAACACCATTAAAAATATCATTTTGTATGTGTGTTTTAAAAGTAAGGTAAAACATATATTAAAGCGATTACTAGGTTTATTCATAAAAATGTTAGAATATTATTTTTGGGTGATACTAAAAGAATTTCGGCCTTTCATTGTATTTATTTTAACTAGTCACACGTTTCGGACAGTCCTATGTCTGTCCGTTTTCAACTGTAAACTCATACTAATTCCTAAAGCAAGTAAGTTTATATAGTATGGTAGACCATCAACCCGTGACGGAGTTGGGTACGATCAAGCGTAAGGTTGTTCACCTAGGACGTAAGTATTGATGGCGGGCTTTGGGAATGGTTTCCAAATAGTGGGTTTCTCCACACTTGGTTTACTAAAAATATTTTGGTTGTTTTCGATAAAGACTGCTAACTTAAATTTGCTTTTTTCAATGTGGTTCCCTGTGAACAAAACTTGCCACTTAATAGCATGTTCTTTAGACCAAACGTGGTCAGCGATCTCAGACTTAGATGTTTCGCCTTTCTGAGTATGATGTTTATGTTTCATAATTCTTACATGTAGCGGGCGTTTTGTTTCACCAATGTACGACTCCCTACATTCACGTGGTACCTTGTAGATACACTCTTTCTCCTGTTTAGATGTTTTAGGTTTCGTTTTCGTCAGGATGCTCTTTAAAGTTGTTCCGAGCTTAAAAATTGTTTTGATTTTATATTTTTTGGCTATTCTCCTGATATTTTATGATGTTTATATACTCTATAAAATCGTTAAGAGAGAGAGAGAGAGAGAGAGTGTGTATCTTGCTCAGGTGGTCGCACTATTGCTTTCACATTACATTTCTCAATGATTGTATTTCTGGATTTCGCGATGTAGCCATTCTGAAGCAGATCCGTTTTGATGATATCCAGTTCGGCGTTAAGGGTTGCTTCATCACTACATATTGTTCTTGGTTATTTTCATAATGTTTTAATTATTTTTAGCTTGGTTGCTTTAGAAAAATAAAGACAATGGAAGTCCGAAATTCTTTTAATATCACTCATGAAGAATCATTGTCTACCCAATTTAAACAGAAGATACTATTTGCTTCTACCTCTGTTTTCTTTTTGTATTATAAAATTATATACAAGTTATTAACTCGATAATTATTTGGTGATTTTATATAAACTTGGTTGTGTATTTTAAATTGACTTGGTATTGAAAAAGAAAGAAATAAACAACATAAAATAAACGTTGAAAAATGTACTTAATTTCTTTCGGAATATAATCAGTAATATAATTTAATTAATTTTAAGTGTATATAAATCACAAACGCAGTTTCTTAAAACAAACTTTGTATTTGTCTAGAGTGTCACTTTATAAATGTAGCTATAAACTTTGTAAAATTATAGTCAGGGATTCCTGGGCCATTTTTCCAAGTCATTAATAACAAGCTAATTTTTCGTGAGTAGCTTCATTTTGACAAGACGCCCAACTTTTTTCTTAAAACAATTTCGTTGGTGGTAGCTTACAGGGGTAGCAAGGTTGAAACATGTTGGTTTGACGAGTATAAAAATGTATTACTAACAGCGTAATGCGTTGTTAATTCTGAAGATAATAATCTGAATAAACCGAAAAAATATATTTGTCCTACAAAATTAAAGGTTTCATTCAAAGAGTCCACCACCACCGACATGTATGATTATCGGTGTCATAAAAGTTACTACTAACCAGCTAATTTTTTTGTTGAAAAAATTGCTTGTTAGTAATGACTTGAAAAAATGAACCAGGAACCCCTAACTATTAAAAAAACAAAATATTAAAAGATCTGTTTATTTTTAATTTAAAATAATTATTCGTATACCGTCTTAAATAATGATTATTTTGGTCTTTTTCATAAAATATTTACTACAGTAAGTTTTATTTAAATAAACCTATTTACGTTCTTAAAACCAAAGAAAGGTAAAATTATGTATTAATACATTTTTTATAAATAAAAAAAAAATATACCTATATAAGAAAAATTACAAAAAACAATTTGAAATTAAGATGGACAATTAATTATACAGGGTTATATAAATAATTTTTTTTAACACTGTATAAAATAGAAGAAAATAATACATCTTTTATATTAAATTATGCTTAAAAATGCTTTCTTTCCAAGGTATAGGGTGGTAAATTTTTGAGAACATTTTTTTAATCATAGCTTTCCTACTACCAGATATTTTCAAAAAAATGGTATACTTCTTTTGACTATTACAGTACATTTTTTGCTGTAAAAGTTTTAATAAATACCAGTGGCGTTCGAACAATATTTGTATTAAAGTTCTTTGAAGGAAAAAATAGTGCGCTACTGCTTTTTATTTGAATTAATATTATTTTTAAAACACTCATTTACTTTGGGGACAATTTGGTAGTAATAAAGTGGTGGCGTACTATTTTTTCTTTAAAAAAAGCAATACAAATCTTTTTTTAACTTCTACAGAAAAAAAAGATAATAGTTTAAAGAAGTGTACCGTGTGTAGAAATAACTAAAGTGGTAGAAAAGTTATGATAAAAAATGCGTTTTTTTGTAAAACTTTTAGGACCCTGTATCTCCGAAACAAAGCATTTTTTGACATAATTTTATTTAAAATATTTTCTTATTTTATTTATATTTTTAGAGTTTTAAAAGAAAAGTTCCAAACAAATCAGTTATTCTTAGGTTGGTTTTAATATTAAAAATTTGTTTGTTTTCTGTAAATAATATAAGGTAAAATTAAAAAGTCCACAGTAATCATGATTTTTAAGACAAAAAGAAACGCCGCTCCTCCCATGTAAATATCTATGTTAGTGTGAAAAAATTAATACGCACATTATTTTTAGGGCACCTTATTTTCCATATCTTGTATATAAAATATTTATCGGACATCTTATACAGTGTGTCCCAGAATAGGTGTTACAAGAGGACAAATGATCCAAAAATCTTGAAATTTTTAAACGTCCTTTTGGGAAAACTGTTCGCATGGTCCAAAACTGATAAACATAAAATTTTACCTGGCAGCTAAACATATAAAAAATGACCAAGATGACCAATTTTTAAAAAATAGGACAAAATTGTATAAGCAAATGTCGTAGAAGTTAAATTTTATGTCAATACTTAAAGTTAAAGAAATAAGGTTAAAAAAACATTTTTTTAATTTGTTTCATTATATATTAACATTTTTTAAAATACTTGGCTTAAGGCAGCAAATTTAAAAAAATATATATATTTAAAATTATTAAATTTTCCTTTAAATTTTGCTCTCTCTTGCCCATTATTTAAGGTGTAATGAGTAATGTAAAAAATTGACAATTACAGTTTTTTTACTTTTATGCATAAACTTCAAATCTTGACATAAAATACTAGTCTCTATAACATCTACATACGATTTTGTTCTATTTTTATAAATAAAAGTATTTAGTTAGCTCCTGAGCATTTTTTATATAAACCTCGCCCTCTTTAATACCATTTGGGGCAAAATTTTGTATTTATTAGTTTTGGACCATGCGACTTTTTCCTAAAATTTTGTTTTAAAATTAAAAAATGTTTGATCCATTTGTCCTCTTTTGTAACACCTATCCTGGGCCACACTGTATTTTCCAACTTGTATTTAGATATAGAATTCATTATCAAACCAAATTACTATCAAAAAGCTTTAAATTTTCAATAACTAATCTTTCTATTCTTAAGAATTTAGTAGTAAGATATTCTAATAAAATTATAATAATTTTACTTTATCTTTAAAATTTTTAACATTCTTCTGTTTCTTTTTATATTTTGTCCCCTGGGTAAATGCTTTACTACACAGGATTGAAAACAATATTGAATATAATTTTTTTTGTTAGATTCAGGCTCTTAAACAAGAGTTTAGAAATGTACAGGGACCGGCATAATTGTTGAATCATAGGAATAACTTTATTTTTAATTTTTCACAATAATTTATTCTTCGTTAAAATATCTCTGATACGCCTAAACTTACATAACACTGATCAAAGTTTGAATCAATCCTAATTTATACGAGCTAGATGCAAATTCATGCAAATTTAGAACAAGGGAAAAATATCTTTATTTTTAAACTTAAAATCAAATACCTATTATTTAGAAAACCTGTTTGGAATTAAAAGTTATGTCATTATTAAAAAAAAAATCTCTTGTTCAAAAATTGAAAATAAGTATCAATACAGAATCAGCCAGTCAATTGTGTAAATAGGAAATGCTTAGAAAAGAGACAGTCTAACGCGAATACCGGCATGTAAACATTTTGGATTGGGTGACTAATAGGGATTGTTTTGTTATTGCATTGCTTGCCGATATACCTTTAACAATAGCTGATACGATATACTTTTTAACTAACTCCGTATAACGACTAAATCAAATTGAATTTTGGGGCGTCCATAAATTAAATGAGGCATTAAGGGGCGGGAAGAGGTCAACTAGAATCTCACCTAATCTCACGATGGGGGAGAGGAATACGTGCAAATATCACTAATTTTTTCTTTCGCTAGAAACAGGCAAAAAAGTTAACGAGATTTGGCAGGTCCTCCCAGGAAAAATGTAACTTGTGATGCAGTATAACTTTTTGGGTAAAGGGCTTTTTTTGCTCTTCAAAATTATTTCGACGACAAAATCCATTTCCGTTTCAGAAATTGTGTCATTTTTATTCCCATTAATATTACGTTAGATTGGCGGATGAGGAGGGGAGGGTTAAAGCAAATCTCACCAAATTTGTACCAAAAAAATTATACATTTAAGTTACCTCAAATAATAAATGTAAAGTTAAAAACTTTTTTGGATCAGTTAGTCTAAAATTTTAATGTCCCACTCGAATAAGTTTCTAGAAATCCTTTTGTCTTATATACTGCATGAGCAATAGGCTTTGATTTATCGGCCAGTAATTCAATAACAAAACAAGCACTATTAGTCACGCATGTTTACATACCGGTATTCAGTTAGATTTTCTTTTTTCCTTACATTTCCTATGTGTTATATTATTTAGCTGGACCGGTATGTCTGTTGGACACAATATTAAAAAAAAATAGGATTAAAACAACATTAAAAATATTTACAAAAGTTTAAAAATCTATTTAAATATAAAACTACATACAAAACAAAAAACCGCATACGGCATAACTACCAAAAATAAATTTAAAAACCTGTAGGCAAAGTAAAGGTGCCTTCTATTATAGGAAAAAACGATCCAGAACATTACTTTTAACTTTTAGCCTTATTAAACCAAAAACCATAAATTAATGTTTTGAACGGGTGTATTTTTTTAAATGACATAACTTTTAAGTATAAACAAGTTTTTTAAATAATATTTTATTCTAAGTTTAGAAATAAAGGTATCTGCCATTAAATTTATAAATTATAAAAGTTTTTATGTGGTTCAAGAATTATGCCATTCGCTGTATAATCGTATAATTGAGAGTGATTTTAAAGTTAAATTATTTATTAAAATAGCTTATAGAACTCGTAAAAAGAAGTTAATTTACAAAACATCATGAATACAGATTTTTAAATAGGAATAGTTAAAAACGATTATTAAAAAAAATTGAAGGACTTACTGCTGCTGCAATTTGTTACATCTCCTCGCAAATTAACACGTTGACGGATAGCAACGCTGCCCGGCGTCTTTTTTTAATTTGTTGTGCACAACGCTGCTTGGTATCCGTATCAAAATATAATATATTGGCAGAACGCTGTGCTGCGTTATGATTTTAATACATCTACACTCTAGACGTAGTCCACCGTCACAGTACACAGAATCACACCTTGTTCCCTGCCATTTGGATAATGCCCCTTTTATAACAATATAATAATATCGGCAAAAAGAGAACTGTATAAGTTGTTAATATCTAAATTACTCCAATGTCCGTCAACGTGTTAATGAAGTCACTAATTGTGGTAAATTGTCTTCTTGTATTAAATTCTACGGGCTGTTAAACATTAATGATTCTACTTTGAGAACAACCTGTATTATTGAAATGTGGTATATGAGTTTTTTTTAAGCGCTGATCACGAATCAGAAAAAAATTACAAATTTACATTATTTTCACTATATACTATTCTTCCTTAACTATATTCCCCCTTCTTTTTGCAAACAATTCTTGATTTAAGGCTAAATTAATACTCAATATTTGATTTTCACCTTGTAAAAACCCATTTTCTTCCACTGAATTGATTAAAAGTGAATCTTTGCAATTTTATGAAAAAAATGGGTAAAATAAATAGAAAAATTAGCTTTTAAGAGGTGGAAATCAAATATTAAGTGCCAATTTACCGGAAAACTCTAGAATTGCGAGCAAAAGAAGGGGAAACGTGGTGACTTTGGGTTAGTTTTTTTCAAGTTTGATGCTAAATATCTCGAGAACGAAAAGTGCCCGACTAAAAATCCTTTGAGTCGTAATCAGCGCCCAAAAAAAAACCGTATACCAAATTTCATTAAAATCGGCGAAGCGTCCTATTTGTAAATAATAATCATTACAATTTTTAAATCAAGGATTATCTTGAATTTCTATAACAGCTTTACCTAGGGGTAAAAATATAAAAATCCCTTCACAAACCTAATTAAATAATATTGGTATTAACAAAGCAATCTAAAGCACAATAAAATATAGTAATTCACAATATTTTTAGGAATGTTAACACCAATATCCATTTTAAAATATTACTTCTATAGAAAATAGGAATTTTTAATCATAAATTACGTATTATTTAATACAAACCAAAAATAAAGCAATAATATAGCTTAACATAAAGCTAAGTATTAAAAGTATTAGGGTAATTAGTAACTGTTTGCGGAAATACAAATATGTAAAGTCGTTGTATGAGAAGCATACAACGGTTTAAGTACACTGAATTGTATCCGCAGTTGGTTGTGAAACATTTTTAAATAATAATACTAAGTGAAAAATTGCTTTTTAATGTTTCAAAATTATTAGAGCCTTACTCTACAATAATTGTTTCGCCTTTCTAGGGCATCGTCAAGAGTACTTCGTATACTAAATAAAGAAAGAAATATTTACAAACAGAACCATTTAACACGTTTATGATATACCTTTTGAAAAAAATGGTTCTCTTTGTAAATCTTTCTTTTAATTTAGTATACGAAGTGCTCTTGACGAAGCTCTAGCGAAACAATTGTAGAGTAATGCTCTAATAATTTTTGAAACATTAAAAGCAATTTTTCCACTTAGTATTAATTAAATATGTAAAGGATACGTAAAATTAAGGGTATATGATCTTCTCACCTGTCAAACCATTAATAATACGAAATAATGGAAAAATTACATGAAAAAGGTGATAAAACATGCTTTTAGTTCGCATTTGTACTAAAAAAAGTAATAAAAAATGTTATAAGGTCACATTTGTACTATGGCTTTAGCAAGATAGACAAAAAACGGTTAATGTAATGATGTAACATCTTTGCAGCATATGAGAAGGAAGAACCAGAACTAAGAAAAAATACTTATATTTTTTGCTTTATCAGTTAAAAATACGGTACTTAAACTGTAGAAAGATGACAAAATTGTTATATTTTATAAATCTAACATGCAAATAAACAATTTCTAATACTTGATATTTGGGCTATTTTACCATTAATAAGGCATTTTTTAAAGTAAATCGGTATTCATTCCTTCATAAAAATAATCATGTCAGTTTAGTTATTCTATTTAAATTATTAATATAATGGATACCACCGTATCATTTTTTAGGCAATGTAAAATATTAAAATATTTTGTTTTCACTTCACAATGTATCTCGGCATTGTCATAATCTATACTCTGTGTATAAAGTGAGAAACACACCCGAACAAAAATGTACTTTATTGGTTTAAAAGTCAGTAACCCTAGTAACCACAATAAAAATGCATTCTATTGGTTTAAAACTACAGTAACCGGAGTTTCTTACTAGGTATTTTTTATCAATTCATAGTGGCCAAAGTATAAGTAAAATATGGAAGCAGTGCGTTGTCTATAATTTTTTCTTAACAATGGTTGTATTCAGGCGATATCAGCCGGTTTGTAGCTGGGTATCCAAAAAGGTCAAAGTTGTTAAAATAAATGAATGGATGTCTTTATTTTGACAATTTTGACATTTGTGACACTTGGCGGCAAAGCGGCTACGACCACCTGACTGCGCCCAGTGTATCTTAGGGTATTATTTTCGCCAAGCTTTGTTGCGTCTGCGGTGTAATGTTGCAAGTAAAAAGACAAATATCGTACCACTAGCCGAACAAACGTAGGTTTTTAAATTATAATTAAACCTACGATTTCAAGAAATTTGGAATTAGGTAAACGAACAATACGCTACTCGACCAGTCGTTGTGACAGATCATATACAACTATAACTACATTTAAAGTCAGTGTTGAGTTGACTATAAAAAAAAATGCTTTTTACATTTTAAAAAATGAGCCGACAACAATTAATAAAAAATTTGTCTCTATTTTATCCGCAAGCATCGATTACTAAGCTAGATCGTAATTTTCCATATAAATTTTTATTCTAATTAGGATAGTATTAAAACCTATAAGACAATTTATTATATATCAAGATTTGTTAGGACAATCATTCAAATATAATAATGATCTTTGCAAATACAACTAGTTTTCCAAAAAGTTAAAGCAAGATCAATGGTAGAAATATTGTAGCCAGATCCAAAACGAAAGAAAAATCAAAGAGCTAATGGTAAACATTTTTTAATAATCTTGATAAAGAATATTTACACTAAATAAATGAACATAATAACTTCAAGACTCCCAAACATTGATAATTTTTTTATATAAATTATATCTCCTTTTGACAGTTAACATAAGAACTTTTACTATTTAGGTACCAGACCAGGACACTCCACTGACGAGTTCGCGATCTTACATATTATTACGACAGTAGGGAAGTATTTCCATTTGTCTTGCAAAGTTTAATTGAGTTTATTTACTCAATCAAAATAACCGCGCTCTAGCACTACGGTGATGCAACAGAACACTGAACAGTCAAGATTTTTTAACCAGGCCACTACAAATCGACTATTCCATTTTACTGAATCTATAAAGATATTTTGGCAGCTTTAAGCTTTTGTATATTTTTTCTGGTACGAGATCACTAAAATTTTCTTGTGCCATCATTTATTAAATAGTTTAACGAATATTTTTCTATAAACAAACCTTTTCAGTACTTTCAGTTGAAACGACAATGCTTACAATTAAAAAATGTATCTATTCTACATACCGCAGCTCTTTGGTTCTCCTTTTTTAGTTGTTTTATAGTTTTAAAGTTAATCAGCATATTTTCTAACCATATATAAATATTTTGAGTATAGACAAATTATATGTTTAAAGATATATTACAAATATCCTATACTTTAATTTATTTGGAAACAATAGAATTAATGTTAGTTTTTCCTCTAAATGAAAAATCAGTGGAGTAGCTACTATAGGGCTAAGCGGGGCAATGCCTCGGTTCCCCTTAAGCTCAGGGGGCCCTTGGACTTGAGTGGAGGTCGAGGGGCCCCTGGGCAAAAAGTGCAGACCATTTTTTTTTGTTCTTAAAATATTATTGTATGGTGGTCAATGGTTCAGTATATGAAAATGTTAACAGGTGCTTTTATAAAATGAGGATGCTCTTTAAATTTTTCTTTTCTTGCTCTTTGACATTTTTTCACCCCTCTGGATGTCATTTTGCCGGCACCGGGCCCATGCTTAGTTCCCTACTTTAGTTTTTTGCCCCTAAGCCCCTGCTGCCCTAGCTACGCCACTGTCAAAAATATTTATTAATTGTGGTACTTTTTAAAATAAGTGTATGTTTAGTAGTACATTTTGTAGAAAAAAAATACATTAGTTTAGAGAAAAATTTAATATTTTATGAGTAATCTGTTACGAAGGGTATGTTTTAGAACATTAACTTTAAACTTTATATATAAATATGCAAAGTAATATATTTTATGTAAATTTAAAATAATATTTCAATGAGTTAGGTTCATACTAAATGAAAACTTTTCATTTATTGCTTTGGTTAGTTCTGGTTTATATTATTTTCTAACTCTTATAAACAGGCAACAATTTGATTTATGAAAAATAAATATTACAGCAAAACCACGGTATAACGTCCTCAGGTCATTGGGAGTTAAAAATCACCACTACCTAAGTAATTAGTTACTAATCAATTGGCATGATAGGGGACTATAAAATTACTTAAAATAATAAAGAAAACCCTAAATCTAGACTTATTCCTGCATTTCTAGGGTTGTAATTCCTGAAACTATTAAAGCTTTTTTGCATTTTTAAACTTTCCTAATGTTCTACGTATAACTTTCTGTAATATAGATAATTAAATTATGCTTGCAACATTGTTAAAAAGCCCTAGTCGGCATAATTTTGAACTAGTATAAAAGTTCTAGATAATTGATAGTCAAGTTTTTCTTGTTGTTGTGGCAGTTAATCTCGTGTTTTAAAAAATTTATTGAATAAATGCAATAAAAAATACAAGAATATAATTAGTCTACAATTTGTGCTAAGTGTTTTGGTGGTTGTCATCATAGATTCCGTAAAAAATTCTGGCATAAAGCAAAAGATGCAAAGTTGGATTTGTTATGCCTGAAATTTAAGTGTTAATATTCAATAACTTACGTTTTGTCACTATAATATAAAATTACGCGAAACGTTAACTACTAACTACTCTTTATTATATTTAGATTTTTAGACTATGATGCCCAATATTTTGTCTGAAATTTAATGCCTTGTTTTCAAAAATGATTTTGCTTTTAGCCGAGACACAAACCCAAAATCTTATATTTCTGTAAATAGGGCAAATATTTTCGACACTTTTAATCTAGATACCCAGTTTTATTAGCTGATTGACCGAATTGCAACACTGCTGCTCCTTAATTTAAATTCCCTAGTGCACTGATTATATTCACATTACAGTAGCGGCCAAAAGTTGAAAAAGTTTTGATTAAAAAAAAAAAAAAGATATCAATAATTATCAGGAAGCCTATGACTTTATAAAGTTTTGTGTAATACACTAATGCAGTAATAAAAATTTGCAGACATTGTATGAAAACACCCTTTAATAAAAAAACAAACTAAATAATAACATTTCAAATAAATAACGGCCAAAATTAGAGAAAATTTATAAATTATAAAGGATATTACACAGACCATAAAACATCATGGAGGTTGTGTCATGATATGGCGCTCTTTTTCAGGGCATAGGGTGAATCCGCTAGTAAAAGTAAAGGGTATTATGAGCAAATCTCAGTTTTTAGATATCCTCAACAATCACGTGACACCATTTGCTAAAAAAAATCTGCCACTTAAGTGAAAATTTCAACATAAAAATGATCTTTAGCATACTGCAAAAGTTTTTAAATATTTATTTTCTGTTTGAGTAACCAACTTATTTTTTAGCATGACCGGCTCAAAGTCCCGACTTAAACCCTATAGAAAATTTATGGGAAAAATTATTGAAGGTGGATGTCAGACGTAAAAACCCAAAAAATTTATATTTGAGATGGTTTTATTGTTCTTTTTTATTAAACTGCATTAGTGTATTACACAAAACCTCACAGTCATAGACTTCGAATGATTATATCAATATCTTTTTTTTTTTTAATCAAAACTTTCTTTACTTTTGCCACTACTGTAATGTAAATATAATCAGGGTACTATAAAACAGAAAATTATACGTAAGACATTAGGAAATTTTTAGGAATGATTTAAAAATGCAAAAAAATAATTTGCTGAACTTTTCGCCTAAAGCATTATTAACTTATGACTAGAGAACCAACTTAGACCATTACCTGTTTATATTCTTTTTAGTATTAATGCGCTTTGTTTTGCTTCACCCTATATAAATTAGATATAACAATCAAGAAATGTTTGTATTTGTCTTCTTTTAAAACAGACACATAGAGTTATTTATGAAAAGAAAACAAAAATAAAAGTACTAAAACAAAATTATGTTATATAAATAGAGGAAATGCTACCAATCTTACAACTGTAACACTGATTCATCGAGTAGTAATAAGCAGAGTAAATACATTAGAATGTACAAGGTGTTTTCTAGCTACAGTATAAATCTTTAAAAGTTGATTTCTTATGTGGTTTTATGAAAAAATATTCTTATAAACATATGCTTGGGTTTACTTCGTTTCTGAGATACGGGGCATTAAAGTAAAAATAAATTTTGATATTTTCTAAGTCTCCAAAAGTATTTCTAAACTGATTGGATTAAAATTTGCTACAGTTCTTTGAGATAACATCGGTCTTTTTGTCCTAACTTAATTAAAATTATTTGGTCCAGTGGCGTCTAAGTGGACATATAAACTATAAAAACCACAGAAAAAGTCAGTGGCGCCCTTTTTTCAATATTGGCCGTGGTGCCCACCGAGACGCCACTGGACCCAATAACCTAAATTTTGTTGACGGTTAAACAAGTAAACCAAATTTTAACCAAACCGGTTTAAGAATATTTATAATATATAATATCTACACTAACTATCTATCTAACACCTATCTAACACCATCTTAGAAACGAAGCAACTCCAGACATATCTTTATGGGAACTTTAATTTAAAAATAACATAAGGGTAGATATTTCGACCCACTAAATACAAATGTAAGGTTACTTTGACCCATATACTTCCAAAATATCGAAAAACAAAATAGACGAAAATCGGCAGATGCTGGGACTCCGAATCTCGGCGTCGTAAAATACTTATCACTTTCACTTGGACAGGGTAGCGCCTTCTCGTTGATCTTGCAGGATATAGCAAAAACTAAAAGAGAGAACAAATCTAATTGCACAATCTAGATTTCGATTTTTGAAACAAATTAAGTGGTAAAAGTAAATCATGGCTAAATTAATTCGTTTTGAGGATACAGAGTGTTTTTCAAATATTGTCAATGTGCCCAGGAACTTGTTACTCGCTTGATATTAGAGATAGAAATGGAAAAGTTTGGCGGAATTTCACGAGGATTTTATTGACGTGCTCATATTTTTTACATTTACTTTTATTTTTTATTTAAAAAACACTATGTATCTTCAAAACGAACCAGGTTAGACATGATTTTCTTTCACCACTAAATTTGTTTTAAAAATAGAAATCAAGATTGTGCACTAAGATTGTTCTATATCTTTAGTTTTTGCTATACCCTGCAGGGTCAACGAAAAGGCGCCAACCTGTACCTGCCATGACGGCACACACGCCGTTAACTCAGGGACAAGTTTTGTGCCATTTTCTTACATTTAAAACGGCTTATGGTCTAAATAGTTATGTATTCGTATTAAGCAGAACAAATAACATGAAAATCATGCTTGGTTTAATTTTATTTTATTATTAAAGACATTTTTTATCACCCAAAATGACGATACTCGTCCATTTTTCGTTTTTTTTCTCAATACTTTGAAGGCGTACGGGTTAAACAGACCTTGAAATCGGATTCAGTGGGTCGTAATACGTACCCTTAGGTCGTTCCAGTCGAATGTACTTTCCATTTTTTTCGTGTGCCGGTATAATTATTACAAAAATACATCACATATAATGATATAAAACATACCCTTTTTGAAAACGTGTTAAAAACGTGTAATGTGATATTTTTTCGATGTTTATAACCCCTAGATACTTTACCTAGTAACTTTTTTTGGGTTATATAGTTAGCTTTAGAGTTTTGTTATGTTTTTCTATTATACACATCAATTTTGAAATTGATGAACTGTAAGGAAAACTCCAATGCATGCTAATCATGTTTTAGTATAAACCCTATTCCATATTATACCCCATGTAAATGTAAACATTTTTAATATATTTATTTGACTGAATTCTTGATGTTTTATTTAATATATCTTTTGTCTACAAATTTATAAGACATGCCATAAGTCATAGAGTATTACATGAGACTTTGTATAAATTGTATGGCGAGTTTTTGCATACTTCACTTTCTGATCACTTACGGATCACTAACCGGAAATACCTCAAATTATGAATTTTTAAATGGAACACCCTGTATATTTACACAATTTTAGGTTTCTGATATCAGTGTTATTTTTATATGTCTAATACTCTTGGAGTTATGGCTTGTCTAATAAAATTCGCACACCCGGTACCCTTTGGAGAAAACAACTGGTACACTATGGAATACAAAATATTGAATAAATAATATTTTCCTTAATCCCGCTAGCTTTCTAACAAGAACTTATTTGTTTACATTCAATTTAAAGAAAAGGTTTTTTATCACACTTTTTTTTCAAGATGCTATATTACAACTTTTAATAAACTATGAACTAAATCTGAAAGATAACTAAGACAAAGTCTTTTGATATACATTTATTTATTTAAATCAGGTAATATTTAATCTTTGAAAGACTTATTGAGATAATACAAACTTCTCTCTTAAAATCGAGCATATTTTTCAATGTGAGTGACACTATCTTAAAAAAATATCTTGGTATAAAATTAGTTACAGTTAAACCTATACAATAAAATTATTTTCAATTAACACCACAGCTTACTCTGCGGCCTGCTGCTTCTGTCTAGCCTTTTTACCTGCAGTAAGCAGTTCTCTTTCATCTTCAGACAAAAGAGGCAAAACTTTGGTTACTACCCCTGTTCCTAAAGTTACCGATCCGTCCCTAAGGGTAAATCTTTGTCCTGGTTCTAGGACCATTGGTCGCATCATTTTTAATATTAATCTGCAAAAAAGCAATTATCATTTTTACTATTAATCTGCTCCAAGAGCGGCTTTTACAATCCCCTGTTAACAAACTCAGAGTTAAATTATTGTGTGGTTAAAGTCCTAGCTAAATTTTAAAAGCTGTCATAGGCATTGTTATTTAGATTTACCAAATATGGTTTGCTTCTAGGGTAGGAGTATACTAACTCAAGGATTTACTCAACATAGAAAAAGCCACTCTTAGTGATATAACTAATTTTTATTAACACCAAACTTAGATTCTTTAAAACTTTTTGATACTCCTTTTTAATAATGTCTGATAATTTCTGTATTTTAAATGCTAATCCTATTAAAAATATTCAAATTGGCATTTTGCTCAAAAGTAAAAAGTAAGGATAGTATCTTTTAAGAAGCCATTAATATTGTCATCTGGAGACAGGTTGTATAAAGTCATATCTGCCTAAATTAAAAATGTACTTGTGAACTAAGCACATTGAAAAAGTGTTTTTTTTTGTTCAACAATACTGTAATTTTGGTTAAAAGTAATGAAGGAATTAGATTGTAAATACAGGGTATCCGGAAAAGTTACGTCATAAATGATAAGGGTGTTAAAGTGAACTAAAATAATGTTTGTAAAGTTCTCTCCAGTAGAGAAGATGCCACGGCGTCATCACTTCTGTCTTCTTCTCTCTCTCAATTATTCTCCTCTTGCGCTTATGGCATCTTTGTAACTGGTTTTTAGTCTACTTCTTAAGAAAAAAGTTCTATCGTGCTTTGTTAGGAAGCTATTGGCCTTCAAAGTTAGAATTTAAAAAACCTATTTTAATTATAACTTTGGAACTGTTGCCTCAGTACCAATGATATTTGGGCAACTAAATAACCCTAAACCAATGCTTCTTTATAGGTAAACGGCTGTTCAGCAAGTCAGAATTATACAGGGTGACAAGATTTTTTTTATTTAATGTATGATGATATATTGATTTAAATAAACTAAACCTATTTTGTAGAAAACAGATGAAGCAATGAAAAGGTTAAAGCAAAATGTCAAATTTGTCACCTGTTTCAAAAATGCAAACATAAAATTTTTTAAAAATCGTCCCACTCTGTATAACCCCGAATAACTGAACAGCCGTTTTCCTATGAAAAAAGCAGTGGAATAAGGATTAGTTCTCTATGTATCGTGACTACTGTGAACAGGTACAAATTGAAGATATGCTCTATATTGGTTAGGCGGATTCATTTATTGGATTGTCATTTTGTTGGGTACACGCCTGGAAAGAATGGGACCGCTTCGGTCCTGGTCTCGGGGTATACGAGCTGAGCCTGTTTAGCCTTATTGACCCCTATGAACTGGCCGGTCGCCTAAAACAAAATAAAACCCCCAAAATCCCAAAAGGTCCAATTAAAAACCACGTTCCGGTGGCAAGTCTACCACCGTTGTCAAGTTAAAAATAAAGTTAATAAATAAAAACAAAAATTAACTAATTTTTAAATTAAAAATGATTAAAATCTTAGGCTTTTTAATATCGCACACTGAAAATGGTCAAGCCTAAAATTTTAATCATTTTTAATTTAAAAATTAGTTAATTTTTAATTTTATTTTTTAACTATATTTTTAACTTGTCACCGGAAGGTCGTTTTTAACAAGAATTTTTTGGGTTATTGGGGCGTTTTTCTTTATTTTGTTTCAGGCGACCAGCCAGTTCATATGGGTCAATAGGGCTGAACAGGGTCAGCTTGTATACGCCGCGACCAGGACCAAAGCGGTCCCATTCTTTCCAGGCGTGTACCCAACAAAAAGACCATCCATTACATTTACATGATTTTTTTTTTAATTTTAACTTTAAAGGTCAATATCTCCATAATGAAGCACAATAGAAGTCTTTTTTATATGAAGTACTAACATTATTTTGGCTTATTCTATCACCTCTATCATTTATGACCACACTTTTTGGACACCCTGTGTATGTAAAAAATTATCAATCTTACCTAGAATCTTCCCCAGGCATGACCATTTCCTTATCTGGAACATTAACCTGAACAGCGCAATCCCACGTTCGACAAAACATTTGCAATTGAATAAATGATGTAAAAGGTCTGGATCTACCACCTTCCTCTTTACTCAGGATATATACTTGACTTTCAATTTGGTCATAACTTTTTACAGTACCTGGTTTTGCCATAACCATGCCTATAGTATATTTAATGTAATTAATTACCAAATATAAGATGCGGATTGTAATTTTAAAAATTAATAATTAAAGTTTCTATTTAAAAGCCATTTTAATGGAATAACCTGTCTGCATGGATTTTATTATTTTATGGGATTCTTGAAAAAATATTTAACAATTATTTACTTATGAAATAAAAAGTAAATTCAAAAACCACCCCTACTAATATCATGTAGTTTTACCTCTTTTAATATCTTCTCGTTTTACACCCCTAACCAAAGCACCCAACTGGTCTCCAGCTTGTGCCTCTTCTAAAATCTGATGGAACATTTCCACTCCTGTAACAGTACTTTTGATTACTTTATTAAACCCAACAAATTCACAATCTGTTCCTTTCTTTAGTACACCTCTTTCCAGTCTTCCTGTGACTACAGTACCACGACCTAAACAAGAAGAAAACAGATATAATAAACCGAAAAGTAAAGTAAGAGGAAGCTAATCTTACCAGGAATTGAATAAGAATGTTCCACAGGTAACAAAAAAGGTTTATCTAACTCTCTTTCAGGAGTAGGAATGTGTGTATCAACTGCTTCCAGAAGTTTAAGGATAGCTTCTTTTCCAATTTCAGGCTCTCTATCTTCAAGAGCACAAAGTGCAGATCCAGCTATGATAGGAATATTATCTCCATCAAAGCCCATTTCTGTTAAAAGCTCTCTGTAAACAAATTTTAAAAAAAATTTATCAACATGGAGACAATAATATTGTTTACATTTTAAAATTATTTTTGTTTTAAGATTTCTAGTCAGTTTGACAGTAAGTCTGAATGGATGGTATTAAAATTGTTCCTTTAAGCAGTAATCTTAAAAAAAGTTCTGATTAGTAGACAATCTCTGATAAGTCAGTTTGACTTTTAACTATTTTTTAAAAAGGATAAAAATTAGTTAATCAACTGGTTAAAATATGTAAAAATTGTTGGATTAAATGCAGATAGAAGGTTTGCCAGGTTACCTGCAATATATTTATTACCAAAAATAACTATTTAATTCAGTTTAGATGCCTTTTATGACCATATAGAAAAGACAAGAACAAGAAAGATTTTTTTTTATTACAGGCCGCAACAAAACTTAATAACTAAAATAATATACAAAGTTTATAACCCTTTCTAATGGTCGCCCTAATGAGGAAACAAATTAGGGAAAACTAAGGTAAACATATTTTAATAAAATTAAAAACAAAATTAAGCAATTATACAAATCCAGAAAGTAATTGAATATTTATGTGTTTCAAAAATACAAATTAACAAATTCTAATTTTTTTGAAAAAAAACTAATAAGTACTAACCTTTTTATACTATACAATCATTATTACTTACCTAATTTCCATTTCAACCAACTCCACCATTTCCTTATCAGCAGAATCAACTTTGTTAATAAAAACAACTATATGTTTCACTCCAATTTGTTTGGCAAGAAGCAAGTGCTCTCTAGTCTGTGGCATGACACCATCAGTTGCGGCCACCACCATTATAGCACCATCCATTTGGGCTGCACCCGTAATCATGTTCTTAATATAATCAGCATGTCCAGGACAATCTGTATGACCATAATGCCTCTTTTCTGTCTGATACTCAATATGAGCAACATTTATTGTAATTCCTAAAATAAGATAAATTTTGCATACCTACTTGAGTTATTTAAGTTAAAAGATATAAAAAAGCATTTGCCTATACTTGTGAATGTTTAAAATTAAGGTAATTGTCTAGAAACTGTCCGCAACTCGATTTCGACGAAATTTGGTATACGGGGGTTTTTGGGGCGTTGATCACGAATCTGAAAGAATTTTTAGTCGGAAACGTTTCGTTGTCGAGATATCCATCATCAAAGTAGTAATTTACACTAACCTTATTTTCACTATATTCCGCCTTCTTTTTGCACAAAATTTTTATGAAACACTAAATTGCCACACAATATTTTATAAACACCTTTTCAAAAACCTGTTTTTTATTTATTTTACACGTTTTTTTCATTAAATTGAAAATAATTTACCCATAAATGCTGCAACCATAAATACAATATGTAGATGTATTTATGGTTGCATACACGAGTTTGTTTAAAGTAAAGCTTTTGAATTAATATAATTAATAATAAAAAATGTTTTTAAAGGGTTTTTGATGTTAAATGAAATATTGTGTGCCATTTCAGTATTATAATATGAATTTTGTGCAAAAAGAAGGGAAAATATTGTGAAAATAAGATTAGTACAAATATCAACTTTGATGATGGATATCTCGAAAACGAAACGTTTCCGACTAAAAATTCTTTCAGATTCGTGATCAGCGCTCCAAAAACCCCCGTATACCAAATTTCGTCGAAATCGGAGTTGCGGACAGTTTCTAGACAATTACCAAAATTAATGTTAAATTTACAGTTGTAGACCTAACTGCAGTTGATTTTTGTTCCTACTTGCTCTACAGTACTAACATACCTTCTAGGGAAGAATCTACGGTTTTTTAGTTTTCAAAAAGTAATTTTTTAAAAGAATTAAACATCTTTGTCAAGATCCTTAACCTTAATATTTCAGTGTTACTTTACCTCTGGCTTTTTCTTCGGGGGCATTGTCAATTTCTGCATATCCTCTGGCTTTAGCTAACTTCTGATCAGCTAATACTTTAGTTAAAGCCGCTGTTAATGTAGTTTTTCCGTGATCTACATGCCCAATCGTTCCAACATTACAATGTGGTTTCGTTCTTTCAAAAACTTTTTCTCCGAGTACAATCGCGTTTGATTGCTTTGAGGTATAACACTTTGCAGCGTTTTCGCATAGTTGTGTAGTTTAGCAACTGACCTCTTGTTAATTAGTTGCTTTAGAGTTCTGTGAGTAACTGTGATATACAAATAAAAAGATTATTTTTTGTTGGAGCAAGATAACCTCAAAAGATGAAACCGGTAATATTTACTTACCAGGAGCGAGAATTCGGGCTATCACAATTGACGCCATTTTATAAGCCTAATTTTTATCCCAAATAATTCTGTTTCGTGGGATTAGACCTTTAATCATATATTTTTTAAAAAATCTAAAAAATTACCACATGAGAATTATGTCACATTTCAGGAAGAATATTGGAGATCCACGTTGCCAGATTCTCTTTATGCTGCATCAATTTTGATGTTGGGTATCAAGGTTGATAGAGACAAGCAGCAATTTAAGACGTTCAACCAAATATAACCGCGGTAATAATTGGTGACAACTTTGACGTATAATACATTGTTTAAACGTCAACATAAACGATTGGTAAATACCATTTTAGAATTGGTTCTTCGCCTAAAATTGATGAAGGTGGCCCAACTTTGCTATGACGGTAAACACAATTAACACGATTTTTACAAAACAATAAAGAACTAACGACATTTTTTGAAAAGAATGCCCTTGACGTCACATCTATCGGCAGTCAAATGAAACGTTAGGCCACCTTGTCTCTATCAACCTTGGTTAGGTATCTCAAAACAGACCTCATAAAAATTTAATTTAATTTATGAGGGTTGTCCTCAAAAACAAAACCGGTCCACAAAAAGACTTTTTAGATTCGTACCTAATTAGCGCTTCAAAAACCCACCCATACAAAATTTGAATAAAAGAGACGACAGGCCCGGTGATAAAAAAAAATTGCCGATAAAACTCAATGGGTAAATTGCTTGCCCAATTATATATTTTTTTGTACTTTACTGACTTTTTTTTCTTTTTACGTTTCCTATTTATTTAAGGCAAATATTTTAAAATATTGTTACGTGCTAACACGGTAAAACCTAACTAATGATAAAGTAGTTTAGCTAGAAAGTATAGAAAAAATCTATTAGGTAACTAATAAATTTTAAAAATATACCTTTGATCAGTGGTATCTTACAAATAAATGGATCTGGCAACAGCGCAAAACTATTAAAAACCTTGTTGAAAGCAACTTTACATACGCAGATGTGTATTTGTGGTTGTATAGCCTCAAAAGTATAATTATTCTTTTACAGTTGGTAAACTACCCAATACGGATATTTATCACGTAGATTATAGAAAATTATTGCAAGTTGCCTTATTATTCTCCGAAATTATTTATACCGGCCTTATTTAAATAGTGCGTGTACCCATAATTTATAGTTATTGCAAATTATGTTGATGGTACCATTAACCTAAAAAAACTGGGAAAAAATTAGTTGTTTTTCTTTATTGTTTTGTGTTTTAGGGTTTTGTTTTACGCAATTAAAGAAATACATTTGAAAAAGCAAGGTTTTAAGTATTTTTACTTCTAAAAACGGTAATTTTCTAGAAACCTGCGGCAACTCCGATTTTAACGAAATTTGGTAAACGGGGGTTTTGGGGCGCTGATCACGCATCCGAAATATTTTTGGGGAAACGTTTTGTTCTCGAGATATTCATCATTAAAGTTCAAATTTGAACTAAGCTTATTTTCGCTATATTCCCTTCTTTTGCACACAATTCTTAATTTAAAGCTAAAGTGTCACACAATATTTAATTTTCACCTTTTAAAACCCCGTTTTTTACGTATTTTGCATTATTTTTGCATTTAATTGTACAGCTATACTTTGAATCATTTCAATCCCAGTGTGCCATGAAGCCCTATGTGTATGTATGGTTGCCGCATTATCAAAGAAAAGCCACGCAATTTAATGCAAAAATAATGTTAAAAACGTAGAAAACGGGGTTTTAAAAGGTGAAAATCAAATATTTTTTGACACTTTAGCTCTAAATCAAGAATTGTATGCAAAAGAAGGGGGAATATAGTGAAAATAAGCTTAGTTCAAATTTGAAATTTGATGATGAATATCTCGAGAACAAAACGTTTCCGCCAAAAATCTTTGGATGCGTGATCAGCGCCCCAAAAACCCCGTATACCAAATTTCGTCAAAATCGGAGTTGCCGCAGGTTTCTAGAAAATTACCCTAAAAACTTTTCGATTTTGTGCTCGGCAGCCGTTCGGTTTACACGAACAGATCCGAAGTTAAAATAAGACCCAAATAAGGCACAACCTAAAACCGACATAAATAAAGCCAGGCACTATCTTTACTAAGAGAATCCTTATCCCACCATGCATCTCCGCAAGCTCAGATGCCAAAAAAGGCCGGTATTATTAGTGCCTGGCCTTGTTTTACCGTGCAATATTTTTCTACTTAATAAAACTAAATAATGGATCGCAGCAAGAAAATGGTACAGCTCTTCCGTTTTACCAAAGACAATTGTAGTTTCACTATAGACTCCCAAAACAATGCTAAATATTTGGTCATCAGTTTGAACGCTGGCTTGGCTGAATTTATGAAGCGGTAAATTATACGTACTGTTTACGTTTGTACTCGATGGATACTCGCTTCATAAATTACACGAAGCGAGCGTCCAAGCTGATGACCAAAAATTTAGCATTGTTCTGGGGGTCTATGATGAAACAATTTGGTTATACTAAATTTTTCCGTTAAACATGATTATTATTGTATTAAGTGTCAATAAAAAAATTCTTGAATGATTTTAGAACATGGGCGCCGGGACGAGGGTGCAATTTTTGCACAATTTCAACATATTGTGTATAAAAATATTCGTTTTCTTGGGTGAAAACTTTTTTACTCTTTAACAATTTTTGCACCCCTCTTGCTTTCTAATGAAATACCCGTGCGATTTGAATTGAACAGAATATGTATGAAAAAGTACGTTTTGTTAGGTAAACATGTCAAATATATGAGGCGGTACAGTTCATTGGATGGTCTTTTAGTTGGGTACACGCCAAAAACCTGGAAAGAATAGAAACGCTTTGGTCCTGGTCCAGGGGTATAGCGAGCTAACCCTGTTTAGCCCTATTGACCCCTATGAACTGGCCGGTCATCTGAAACAAAATATAGACGTCTTTTGGGAAATTTTTTCTTTCCAGTTCATAGGGGTCAATAGGGCTGAACAGGCTCAGCTCATTATACCCTGGGACCAGGACCGAAGCGGTCACATTCTTTTCAGATTTTTGGCGGGTACCTAACGAAAAGACCATCCAATAAATGAATCCGCCTAACCAATATAAAGCATATCTTTAAGGTACAGTTTCTTACATAAAGCGCTTTTTTGCTCTTCTTGCACTTGCACAAAAAGGTTTTTATATAAATAAAGTATACTAAGCTACAACCCAGCAAACACTATTTGCCGGCAATGTACATTTTTCATATTGGCATTGATGGTAAAGCATTGGCAATTGGTGGCAATATTATGCCAACATCTTATACGCATTAAAAAGTCAACCCTAAATAAACACTTAATTGCCAATAAATTTTACATGCAGGCGAATTGCCGGCAACCATAGAAAAATGGCGGCATACCAATCCTGACTAAATAAAGCACGCGTTTTTGTTGCAGGCAAATAAATATTGGATTTTTGAAGGCAAACCTTTAACGCATATTCATACTTTTTAAACCATATTATTAACATTGGTATTTAACTAACATTAAAGCAATTTTTTTGATCTGTTTTATTTATAATGGCAGCTAAACAACATTATTTTATGTTTTTTACATAATTTAAAGGAAATGGCCTTTTCATAACATTTTATTGTTAAAAATCATGCAAATAAAAATTAGGTCAAACAAAATGTTTATTATGTATTTTGGAGCGAATAAAAATAAAATGATGGTAAAATTATACGTTATTTTCGACCGAAGGTGACCGCTTTGTGCATTTGTTTTCTACGTGGTTTTCTAGCTTTTTAGTTTCTTTTTTAAAGAAAAGAGTTTTTAATAGACATAATTAAATGTATTCATTGCTTAATAAGTGTGTGTTGTGTGATTAACTAGTGATGGCTAGTCGAGAAGGCAAGATATTCAAGTAGACTGTTAGGAGCTGTAAACATTTTGTTTAAAACATTATTAAAAGTTTTAAAGACGTGTTAATAAAAAATATATATATTTAATAGTTTTTTTGACATACCGATAGATGGCGTAATGTATAATAAACTACTATACGTTTCTACAATATCTTCGCTTTTTATCGTCTAAACCGTACCCATTAGACAAAATTAATTCGAGAGCGGTCTGCGGTAGGTGATCTCACTTAGCTTTGAAAGAAATATCTTCGGCTAGTGTAAAAATCTGCATCTCCAAGTTGGACAGTGTTCCGAGAGATGGTACTTTGCATTTCAAGGAAATTGCATGCAGTAACGAGTTTTTTTCCTATTTTAATTTTCAAATAAAATATCGCATCATTTTAGCTTTAAAAAAAGTATATGCGACAATTTTCGCCAATAAGACGTCAGTTTGCTGCTTGGGAGTATCTGCATTTGCCCACTTTCGTGTCTTTTTGTTATCTTTTTGCCAATAACTTATTAATGATGGATGCCATCATGTTAAACGCATTTTTTGCCAATAACTTATTAATGACGGATGCCATCACTTTATCTGCAACACGTGGCCTAATAACGGCCAATTGCCCACTTTTGCGTCTTTTTGATACCTTTTTGCCAATGCCTTGCCATTAAGAGTGTTGGCAATGCCAGTAAATTAAATGTACAACGCCGGCAAAAAATGTTATGTGGGAAGGTTAGGAAGTACGCCTCTTTAACCCCATCAACTCTTACTTTTTTATCGATTTTGTCTTTATATTGTTTAATTCGAATTGTTGTACACTTTATTCATATTGCATTAACCTATATATTAAATTAAGCATTATTCATGAAGAGCAGATAGCGTATACATACCGGTATGGAAACAGAACGGCCGACCATAGGGAATCCTGCATTTAATCCTTTTCACTAATCTACTATGTACTCTCTTACAATTCACTCCTGCAACGAGCGCGCCAATTGGCGCCAAACGAGATCAGGGACTGCCGGTGCACCGCTTCCACCTTTCGTCAAACGACGACACAGCTGAAGCACCCCCCACCTTGAATATTGCCACTGTTTTAACATACTGTGTAATTTCCTATGCTATCTGCCTGGGCAAACAGTGTATTTTCATTTTCAAATGCTATTTGCCCTGGCGAATGCTATTTGACTAGTCAAATAATATTTGATTCTATTAGCCTAAGCAATTTTTTGACAAATGGAAATAGAAATATTTCCATATATAACCAAACGGTCATGCAAAACTCTCACTTTGGGGGGTGGTATGTCAGGGTTAGTTAAATATATTTTTACCACTTTCTACAGCTGAGGATGTTTCTAAACTCTAGATTTTTAGGATATTACTTTTTAATGGTTAAATTAGATTGTATACTATTAAAAAAAGATTAAATCTAAACAAAAAAGGATGTCGTTATGCTGTCGAGAGCCTCATGAGGTCTCTCTGCAGGAGACGAGAGATTTCCAGCCTCCTATCGTTTTAATCATAATGTATTTAACTATAGAATAAATTTAAACAACAAGAAATGGTAAAATAATTCTATACCTGCTGATCTTGTAACATTGTTTATCTTTTTTATCAAATATTTAATTATTTTATTATATATGTACAGGGTGTTTCATTTTCGATGGTTTTACAAAACCGTACGAAATATCAAAAATCTAATATAGACTCTTGATCTCTTTTATAGTGTAGTGATACGGAGTTCATGGCTTTTGCGATCTATCTTGGAGCTACAGGCAGGGTTGGGCAGAATATTGAAAATCGGTATTCGAATACGAATACGAATATATTTGAATACTTGGAAGAAAAAAGTATTCGAATACATGAATACCCGGAATCGGTATTCGAATACTGGAAACGAAAAGATTCGAATACTACTAAACAAAACCTACGACAAAATTGAAGAGCAAAAAAAAGGTCCTAACCTCTTTTTTCCCATTTTTTCCATTTTGCTTTCGTTTTGTTATTCAAATCATGACAATTTTAGTATTTGGATACTACTTTCACTTTTCGGTATTTGAATACTCGGAACGCCGGTATTCGAATACTCAAAAAAATATTCGTCGAATACTTCTAAAGTATTCGAATACAGAATCCCGAATACTGAGCAAAATAGTATTCTACCAAATACCGAATACCAAACACACAAATGTATTCGAATACTATTCGAATACTGGCAAAATGTATTCTGAATACTATTCAGCCCAACTCTGGCTACAGGGTGATTTTCAGATTTTGCCTATATATTTTTACAACCGTATTTAACTCGTTTGCTATTAAAGCTATGAAAAACTTTATGTATGTTATTTGTGTAGTTTTTTCCTTAGCATATTGTGATGTAATTAGTTCTTTTTTACCTTAAGCCGTTTTTAAGATAATTACCCAACTTGTGTTTTTTTTCTGATAAAACACCCTGTATATTTTTAGTTTTATGTTTATTAGGCTCGTTTTAAGCTTTTTAAAATTATGTACTAGTAGGTATTTTTTATTTTAAATTTTACCGAAAACCTGCATTTTCGGTAATTTGGTTTTTTTTATAGACGGCCATTACAGGAAATAACAAAAAAATATTTTTTAATGCCTTTTTTATTTAGATGACCCAACTTGATATGTTATTAAAAATAGACTTTATTTTTTTTAAGTTACTATAATTAATTTACTTTAGTTTAAAAAATAAGACTATACACTAGAGGTAAGCACTATTGCAGAAAGTAATGTAATATTTAGTTAATGGAAAGAAAATAAAAATGTATTATAGCAAATTTAAAATAACAAAAAACAAAAATTACAATTATTGAAGTAGTCCATACTTGCAGTAAAGTGTTATACCAAAATATTTAAAATAAAACAACTTTTAGTCATCTCCACATATAAATTGTGTTTCACACCACACACTGTGTCTATGCGAACATGTTTTGACTACTTTTTTTTCCCAGGGAGCCGTCTGCATGTCCGGTGGCACTGCAGCCTGAAGGCTTATTGTACCAAACTCCCGTTTTATTGTACCCATTCCAGTACCCTAGTTCCTTGAAGAAGGCGGTATAAGTCTGCTGGGTGCGTACCATATGTTTCCGGGGGCACTCTAATATCCCCGAAGATTGCCTGTCTTTTGTAATCTAGTGCCTCACACTCTGACAGTATGTGGGATACTGTTTCGGTCTCTGCTCCACATAATCTGCAGTCCAGATCTCGGTTGTATAATCCCATTTTATTTAGCTGTTCCTTCACTGGAGCATATCCGGTGAGGAAACCTGTGATCGTTCTTAGCTGATTCCTACCCATTTTGAGTAGTTCTTTAGCTCTTTTGTGCATGGTCCACTGATGTATATTTTCCCATGCATGTGTTGAGGAAGCCTTTCCCAGTGCAGTCTTTGCTGGTCCTTTACCCAGTTTTGTACCGCACTCCGGAAGGTGCTCTTTGGCACTCCAAGGACTGGTTCTGGCCCGACGTATGTCGTGGGTGACCCCCTTCTAGCCAGTTCGTCTGCGTTTTCATTGCCTCGAATTCCACAATGCCCTGGCACCCACATCAACCTCGTGTTGTTGCGTTCCGCCAGTTCCCTGAGTTCCTCGAGGCATTCTAGTACCAGCCAAGACGATACCTTGGGATTAATTAGTGCACCAAGGGCTGCTTGACTATCTGTAAGAATGTTGATTGTACAATTTGTGCGGGGCCTTTAGTTGTTAATCCTGGCACATTGTAAGATCGCAAAAATTTCTGCTTGAAATACAGAGGCGTGGTTTCCCAGTGGAAAGGTCAAACGAGTGTTTCCCATCTCACTGTAGACACCTGCTCCTGACCCTTCTTCCGTCCGTATACCAGGTTTGACCTCGAAGAGAGAGTCTGAAATTTTCGTTTGCCCAGTTTACCCTTGGGTGTATTGTCACCTGAAAGGGTCTTCTGGGTACGATTTGTGGGGTCATATAGTCTGTCCTCATATCCATTATGGGACTCCTTGTGATATTTTTATTTCCATGTGTCCTGATCTAACTTTTGTGTTGCTCAGGTTATTTTTCAGCCTGTATACCCCCATTCTCGCCTCCCCTTGTACCACTATATGCAGTGGCGTGAGGTCAAGTAGGGTCTCCAAGACCGCTGTTGGTGTACTTTTAATGCATCCCACTATGCCAAGACAGGCTAGTCTTTGCACCTTGCCCAGCCGAAGCATAGCCGTGTGCTGTCTGGTCTTGGTCCACCAAACAATGGATGCATATGTTATGGCTGGTTTCACCACAGTATTGTACAACCAGTGAACCATTTGTGGTCTTAGTCCCCACGTTTTGCCATATGTTCTGCGAGCCAGAATTAATGCTATTTCCGCTCTTTGATTACTTTGTCCAAATGGTGGTTCCAGGTGAGTTTTGAGTCCAATATAACCCCCAAATACTTAAATTCCCCCATCATTGGTATTTCAGTGCCTTGAAGATTAAGAGGACCCAACCCCTCTAGAACATATATATTTTCTTCTTTTTGTGAAAGGCATTATTCTGGATTTGGTTGGACTGATTTTTAAACCAACCTCTTCCGTCCAATTAGCTACCATATTCAGAGCCTGTTGCATTCGCTCTCTGACCGTAGTATTGAATTTGCCCTGGCATACAATGACTATGTCATCCGCATACCCTAAAACTTCATGGTTGTTGCTTTTAAGCCTGTCTATCAGCCCGTCCACAACAAGGTTGCAGAGAAGGGGAGATAATACTCCCCCCTGTGGGCATCCCCTTGCTACCCGCGCCGACAGAGTTTCACCCAAGAGTGTCGAGTGGATCACACGGCCTTTTAGCATGCAGCCTATCCATCTGCAGCATGTTTCGTCAACTTGCCTGTGACGAATCGCCCTTGTGATCACTTCAAAAGAGGTGTTGTCAAATGCGCCTTCTATATCGAGAAAAGCTCCCAACAACACCTCTTTGTTTTTCAGAACGTACTCCACCCTTTGTACAAGGTCATGGAGTGCCGTTTCCGTTGACAAACCTGCTGTGTATGCATATTGGGCCTTGTGTAGTGGTCTGTTTACCAAGACACCCCCTCTAATATGCATTCTACCAGTTTCTCAAGTGTCTTTAGTACAAACGACATAAGACTTATTGCTCTTAGGGACTTTGCTTTATCCTGTCCTGACTTGCCAGGTTTAGGAATAAAGACCACCCTAATGTGCCTCCAGATTTTTGGTATGTATCCCAGTCCCAAACTTGCTCTGAGTATCGTGCAAAGCCTGGTTTATAATGTTATGTCGCCTTTCTGCAACATAACCGGATAGATCCCGTCAGGACCTGGTGATTTAAATGGTTCACAGGAATCTATCGCCCATTTTATCTTGCTTTGATTTACCACTTCTTTCGCCACTCGCAAATTTTCCCCAGTACCTCTTCTTGGTATCGGGTCTAAATAGTGCTCAGTGTCTGGTGGTAAATCAATTATTTCGCATCCAGGAAAGTGCACTCCGAAAAGTTCTTCTAGTGTTTCCTTTCCGTTTTGTGTGTTCCCCGTGTTCATTTCTCTAGGGAGTTAATTGTTCTTTGAGGGTCCTTAGAAAGGATTTTTGGAGCCGAGCACATTCTGGAGTCTGTTCTACCTCCTCACAGTGTTTTCTCCATGAGTTCCTTTTGCTTCCCTCGTCCCGCGTCGCGGTACTCGGTCTGTTTTCTGCCCTTAGTTTTGCGAGGTCTGTATTCCACCAGGGCACATTCCTGTTGGATTTCCTTGCAATTTCGGGACAATTTTGGTTGAAGGCAGTCAGGATTGCGTCCTGCAGCTGCTCCGCTGCGAGGTCCAGATCTTCCGTATTACTTATCGACTTTTTCACTCGTTCTAACCCATGTTTTAGGTCTTCTTAATAAGCTTCCCAATTGGTTTTCCGAGGATTTCGATAGATTTTTATTTCAGGACTATGACCTGAAATTGTAAAGCTAATATGCCTGTGGTCTGAGCAACTCACCTCATCAGTCACATGCCAATTCTTAACAAAACTACTTATAAAAGTAGTTGAGATTGTTATATCTAATACCTCCTTCCTGTTAATGGTTACAAAGGTAGGTTTATTTCCTACATTTAAAATGTCTAAATTATTTGCCATTATAAATTGTAGTAGTGACTCACCTCTTTGGTTGGTGTCCGTGCTTCCCCAGGTCTGGTGGTGTGCGTTTGCATCGCTGCCGATGATGAGATGCGATCCATTGCCTCTGCATTCTCTCACCAGTCTTTCTACCTCCCTGGTTGGCGTTTGTTCGGGATCATCACTTGGCAGACCATTTCCCTCGTTCCTTCTGCCGTGTTGATCTTTATCTTTACCGTAGTTAGGCCCCTGAAACAGAAATTATTTAAGGGCAGTACCTTAATATTATTTCTAACTAAAATACAGGTCCTAGGGACCTGGGTGGATCTGCAGTAAATGAGCTCTCCACCTACCCCCGTAAGGCCTCTAATTTTGCCCTGGTTTACCCAGGGTTCTTATATGAGGGCCACATCATATTCCCCCATTGATTTTGTAAGGACGGCTGATGCAGTTGATACATTTATTTTTGCAAACAAAAATATATGTAAATTAATTATTTTAACTTCTTTTGGGTTTTGCTATTAAAAAAAAACAAGTAACTTAACACAACATATAAAAAGTGACATTGCAAACTATGTTTTCTATGTATTAAACATTTTTGTAACTAAGTGTACAGTGTACACTGTGCACATATTATTCTTAAATGGTTGTTTATAACAAATTCACTAAAGCAAATCGACATTCAGGTTTTTTTTTATTTTTAAAACAAACTTTCTATTTTATTTTTTTTTCAATACAAAATTTTTTTTTTCAAAAAAGGTTAGACCTCGGGTTATACTAATATGTATTTATCTCCATTTTACACAAAAGGGATGTGTATAATAAATTTTATTATGTCAGTTTAAATCATGACTACCTGGTAGATTGTAGAGAGTATGTACATGTACCCCCATTCCAAAAGTGAAGTCAATAGTTTAAAAAATAGAAAAGTTATTTTTGGAAAATTTGGGAGACGTCTTGTCTGCTTGAAATGATTAGTTTTTAAACAAAAACAAGGTACGCCACTGCATTTTTGGTAGGGAAAACATAGAAAAATAGGAATGAGTTGCTTTTTCAAGAGAAAGGAGGTTTTTTTTGCTCTTCGGTATTCATTAATTCGAATACTTTTTTTTGTAGGTATTCGAAAATATTCGGTATTCGAATACTTTTTTTATTCATATTCGTATTCAAATACCAAATTTCAGTATTCGACCCAACTCTGGCAATAATCATCAGCGCTAGAAACTGAAAATATAGAAACCTTGCTTATGTGTTGTAATGGAGTCAAGAGCGGAAAAAAGATGAAAAAGACACCTTCAGACTCTTTTTTCTTTTCTCCAATGGCCAAATTTATGGAAAATGCTAATTTTTAGTAAAATTTGAAACAAAAAAATACAAAATGATATATATTTTTGGAAAGCTCAAAAAAGCCTAATAAATATTATAAATAATATCCAGGGTGTTCCATAAGAAAAACGTAGGTTGGATAATTTTTTTTAAAAGTACCCAACGAACAAAAAAATAATTAAACCCAATATTCTACGGAAAAAACTACACCATGGACCTTTCTAAAGTTTTTTCATAACTCTAATAGCAAACGAGTTAAAGTTGTAAAAGTGGGAAAATCTAAAAACCACCCTGTAGCTCCGAGATGGATCGCAATAGCCATGAACTGTTTTCACTACAGTTGTTTTCTCAAAAAAGAGATCGAGAGTCGTATATTAGAGTTTTGATATTCCTTGCAGTTTTCGGGATACTCCGTAAAATCATCGTAAATGGAACAGCCTGTAAATACACTCATACGGAATACCAATTTAAAATATTATGTTAATATACACTTATAATCACAAAAAAATATATATAAAAAAAGGTGCTTATAGACTTGCATATAATGTGACAGAAACAAATAATCTGTAAACATCGTTACATTTCTCAACCACAAAAACAACATCTGACCATGTCGATAATGCGCATGAAATCCCGAACTAAACTTTTAGTTCCAATCCGGTTATGAACCGGTAATAAACTGATCCCATTATGACGCGCGAACACATAATTGTTACTTAAAATTCAGAATTGTACTAACCGCGAACGTGGCTTTTTACGCGCATGCGAATAATCCCTAAACTCAGAATTCAGAATCGGACCCGCGAACAAAGCTATTTTCTACCGAATATATAGAGTATAGGTGGGGGGTCATGGTTAGTTCTGGACAGTTAAATCTTTTATTTTATTCCTTAATTAAACCCGAGCCTAATAAACACTATAAATCCACTTAAGCGGTGGCGTTGCGTGACCGAAATAAGGCGTAGGCGAAGTCATATCCGCGAGGCTCCGTTTGTCGACAACGACTGTGGAAAAATTTGAAGAGCAAAGAAAAAAACCTCACCCTTTTCGTCGTAAAAATAAGTTCGCACCCTTTCATTTCTGTTATTTCCGTATGTCATATTTCATACCTTCACCTTGCCGCCCGACGCGAGGCCGTAAGCGATCGCCTACGCCTAGCTACGCTACTGCACCTAAAGCCGGCTACAGACGTTCATGTAGGCTTGACAAGTTTACTTGCGCAAGTGCACTTGCACAAGTCTGCATGAACGTATGTAGGAATAGACTTGCTCAAGTCCTTAGACTTGCACAAGTGGCATGGACTTGAACAAATTTCCTTCATGCTCCAGTGACTTGTGCAAGTGTACATGAATGTGTGTATGAAACGTGCGAAGTTGGGTTAGGTTTTTTGTTACTGTTATGTTTATGTTTTGCTTGCTGTTTGTTAAGAAGTTATATTAAAATGGCCAGTGAGAAAAGAAAGCGTGAAGTATTGGAGGAGTTCATCTCCATTTATCGGGAATCTCCATGTTTATGGCAAATTAAATCAAAGGACTACCATAATAAAAACAAAAGGGAAGCTGCATATAAAAGTTTAATAAACAAATTGATGGAAATTGATGAAGAAGCAAACCGTGATTCGGTTGTAAAAAAATTAACGGCCTCAGAACAAATATTCGGAAGGAGAAAAAGAAAATTGAGGATTCCCAGCGTTCAGGTTCTGGGACAGTTGACCTATATACTACTACCTTATGGTATTTTTCTTTATTTGATTTCCTGGATGATCAAGTCACTCCTAGAAAGTCATCTTCAAATGTAAATAATGACACAGATGTAAGTATTTTTATATGTTTTTTTTATTATTTAAAGTAAGCTACATATTATCTTCAAAGAGTTACAATTATTTTGAAAACATAATAATTAGTTTTTAAACTATAATAAAAAAACAGGTAGGTATTTTAATATAGCAAAGTGATAATTTATATTAAAACCGTCATTTAATACACAAAATTATTTTGCCAGGGGACATGCCCTTCATTTACAAAATAATTCATGAAATTTTCATCTGGTCGAAACTATATAGGTACGCCCGGAGAAGTTGCTAGACATAGTGTATAAAATATTTCCGCAAGACGGTAACTTAATAACAATAGGGCACACGTGAGTACCTGTACGTGGAATTAAAATAATCTCTATTTCATGTCTTAAACAATGTTTTTATTTACCTCTAGATAAGAATTCTTCCCAGAGCATGCAGTAAAAATAGATAAGAGGTAATCTTACGGACAATAAATGTAATATTGTTTTTCTAAGTTTGCTCGTTTCATGATGCTCTTTCTCATGGTTAACTGTGATTTCAGAGGCACAATCATCATTTAAAAATTAAAATAATAACCTAGAATACTCCAATTCTTCCCAAGTATATCTGTTCGTGTTTCTTCTTTTCCCATTGTTTTGTAATTGGCGCAGAACTCAACTTGATATTGTGTCCGGTTTTAATTGTTGCGGTTCTGTAAAGATAGGTTAATATATTTTATCGTTTTCTGGGTACAGAAAAAAATAATGATGTCAGTTCAGTGGCGCAATTAAAGGGGGCTAGGAGGAGCTTAGCCCCCAAAACGATAATTAACCCCCACCTATTGATTTAATACATATTAGAATTTTTCGGTCAATATTTTTATAAACTGAGATCTAAGCCCCTTTAAAAACAAGCGGCTAAAAGCCACTGTGTCAGTTTTGCATTTTATATTGCTATTTTACTATACCGGGTGTCAACAAACGTATTAGACAAGCCATAACTACTAGAGTGACCTAGGACATAGAGTATTAGAAAAACTAAAATGAGACGTAATATTCATAAATCATATGAGAGGAGGAGAGTTATATTTTTTTCTTACTTCTCAGTTACTTTCGGTTTAACCGAAAATGGCTTCAATTTTTTGGGATTTCTAAAGGCAAGTCTCTACTAATGGTTTTTCCCCCAGGTTTTTTATTCTGCGGATAAAAACCCCTTGCGTTTATGCAATTACTAATGTAGGTGAAAACGCAAGGTCTGTCGATTTAGGACAAGTTCTAATTTTCCCCTATGGGTGAGGGGTTTTTGAAAAATATCCCTAAGAGTATTTAGTTTATTGAGGTTGCTATGAATGTCCTAGCCACACTGTTTACTTTTATTATTGTCTGATTTTATAATCAAATCTGTTAGGTACCTACTAAAGGTTTTTTAGCATTCGTAGTTGTGTCAAACTAAAAATATAAACAATAAATTGCCAACAACATAACCAAATACTACTAAAATCCAAGAATCCATGAAAACTACATTAATGTGCACCCGCAGAAGGTTTTAACCCCTAGCCTTAAAAAAGGCACGAAATCAGTTAATGCCCGACAAAAACAGGGTAAAAACATATACAAATAAGGATCCGCCTTAAGACTATTCTAAATAGCAATTTGAAATCTTAAAAACGCCTACTTGATTTTTTAAAAACCATTTGTAATAATGTAGCTAAGTGACCATTCCCTATTTTAAATTGGATTGCCAATAAATTGGAGAAGTTCAAAGGCTGTTAGTTAAACAGCGCTACATCATACTTTGCTAGTAGTAAAATGCCCCAAACACACGTCTCATCGACTACGTAAACCCTATATCTACAATTTTTGGTAGCTAGATATTCTGTGCTACAATAAACCGATGGCCTATGTTAAAGAAATACATGGCAACCCAAGCAGCAAGCTGACGTCTTATTGACGTCTCTTTTTAGTCATTTTTGGTCATATTTGGTCAGCAAAGACGTCATAAGATGACAACAAAATAACCTTAAATTAACCTCCCTAAGTCACAGACAAAAGACGTCCCGTTAATGACGTCATAATGACGTCTTTAAGATGACGAAAAATTGACGCATATACTTTTTTAAAGCTAAATTGATAAGATATTTTATTTGAATATTTAAATATAACTCCTTACTGCTTGCAATTTCCTTGCACTGCCTGGTTGCTTCTCTCGGGACACTGCCCAACCTGGACATGCAGATTTTTACACTAGCCGAAGATATTCCTTTCAAATATAATTTAGATCACCAACCGCAGACCGGTCTCGAACTATTTTGGTCTCATCCGTACGGTGTATATAGGCGATAAAAAGAATGATGTTAAATAAACGTAGTAGTTTAGTGTTTAGTGTCCATCACGCCATCTATCGGTAGAGTTTTTTCTCTTTCAATTTTGTAAAATTATTAGTCTTATTTTTCTGTCATATCATATTTCGGTTGGATTTTGACAGGAATCATATAATGTCACAACATTTTTCTGGCGGGTTTTCTAAACATGACGTCCTTAGATTTTTATGAGCTAGTATGACGAAAAATGACGTTGAAAAGACGTCACTTCAACGACGTCAAAAACACGTCATTATAATGACGTTAAAATGACATCATAATTATGGTCTGATGACGTCCTATGACTAAAATGACTTAAAAATGACGTCATATTGACGTCAGCCTGCTGCTTGGGAAGTTGGTGCTTTTGTATGCAAACTTTTAGTTGTTAATGACGTAGCTGTGTTGCTTACAGCATTCGTACTCTATTGTTACATTTGTAAAAAAAAATATTTTTACATGTGCTTGTGTAAAAGGGGTTGCCATTTAAAAAATAATACTTGGACTTTAGACAAATACATGTCAATTCGGTCAAATTGTTTTATCCCTATCTTTTAAACTAGTCATAAAAACTTTGCGATTATATTTTTTGAAACATTACCTTGGGTCATTTAATTAATTTACGTGAAATAATGGCTACCTTGCTACCTAGATGGATAATATTCTCAAAAAATCAAGTAGGCTTAAAAATGTCTCATTCAGAGGAAAGTTTTTGTGTATAAACAGTGGGTTATTAGGGAGCTATCGCGATATAAAAATTTAAAAATATACAGGGTATCCCAACTCTATTTATAAGCCAAATAACTTCGCCCCTGTACAAGATACAAAAATAATTATTTGAATATCTACACTCTTTTTATTGACAGTGGCAGTTAATATGCAAGGTAAATATTTTATTGTCAACAAGGTTTTTTAAATCGAACACCCTGTATTATTTTAACAAATTTTGACTATGTCAATTATTGCTGGTTTTTGACATACCTATTAACGATTAAAAGTGAAGAAGAAGATAATATGTTGGTTTAAATTATTTTTAAGTAATGTTTACACTGTCAGAGTGACAAATGTTATAATGACATGTAATTAATTACCTTCTGTTGTAAGAGCTACTAATAGGTAAGTCAGCTATAAATTTTTGATTAAATTAATGGGGTCGTATATTGGTTAGGCGGACTCGTTTATTCAATGGTCTTTTTTGTTGAGTACTAGCCAAAATATATCTAGAAAGAATGGGACCGCTTCGGTCCTAGTCCCGGGGTATACGAGCTGACCCTGTTCACGCCTATTGACCCCTATGAACTGACCGGTCGCCTGAAACAAAATTTAAAAAAAAATCCAAAAAATAAAAATAAACAATAAACTTACATTTAAACTAAAAATTTTAAACTTTTTAGTTTTGCAAACTTTAAAAATAGTTAAACATTTTTACACCCTGTAATCCCTGTATAATAAAGAAATAAAATAGTTATTTTGGGTTGGGGTAGCCTAAATCCCTAGCTAAAAAAGGAACTCCTATTAGATGTCAAAATGATGTACAAGGGTACCATTTTAAGGAGTCCTAACTTGTACTTGAGACCAGGACCGAAGCGGTCCCATTCTTTCTAGATTGATTTTGGCGTGTACCCAACAAAAAGGCCATTAAATAATTTGGTTTGTAGGTTTGATATAGAGTCCCTGTTATTGAGATATGGGACCCTCCACAATGCTGCAATATTATTGTGAAAATAATGTTTTGTTTAATATTAATGCCCTAAACTTTTCTTTTTTACTTTTTTACACTAGCTCAAAAATCAAAATAGAAACATATCACTTTTATAATATTTCTTAATGCAGTATTTTAAAGCGAATCCATTTGAAATAATTCTTTCCTATTTATAAACATCCTAATTTGCCAAAAATTATTTAATACATATACATTTTTTTAAGTTACCAAAGAAAAATCAGATTTCCTTAAATAATATTAAGTATATCTAAAGTCGATAAAAATGCAATATATCAGTGTAGTATCAGTTTATTTATACCATCATAGACAGAAAGATGTGTTTGTCTTTTGATTTTAAACTTTTACAATACGTTTTCGTTACTTAATGTTAATTTATGTTAATGTAGTTTGACGTAATAAGATTTATTGTGTATTATGTTTTAGGCTAAGCGATTTTTTTGTGATATTGTACCACCTAATGATGGCGGCCATTTTTTTTTTATATTTGGAATTGTGCTATCGTGGTAAACTATTCGTATGTTAATATAGAGACTCTTTCCTACACATTAAAAAAATAATAACTTGTCTCTAATCTGTTCTACCTTAACATCCACTTTGCCTGTACTATATGGTTAGTGGCCTTTTATACCAATACAATATTTTTTTTATTGTGGTAATTACTGTCGTACGTGCATATTATAAACCTATTCATATACGGTGTTTTTCCGTTGGACGGCAGAATAAGGTTACTTACTTTTTCGACCAATCTAATATTTTTTTAAATTTAAAGTGCCTAAAGTATAAACAGGTTTAATTAATTATGCTATAATTTTGCTTCTAGGGCAATAATTTATAAAAATATATTATAAGTCTTTTGGGAAAATTAAATTCGGCGTAAAAATGGCTTTGGTGCAAATAGTCCTTCCCATTCTTGCTTCCTGCAGGATATTTTCATCGTCCTTATTGGGCGTCTCTTCAACTCCTCTTCGGCCCACAACAATTCAATTCGAAACAGATCGATATTTATACAGATTGATTCTCGATGGGTGACAGGTTATGGAGAGATTTTGTCTTGTCAACTGTATAATAGCGGAAAACATTTCAAAAATTGAACTGTGGGGTTGAATAGGATTTTTAAATTTATGTTCAATGTGGCATTATTGAAAAAGCTACTTTTTAATAAATAAATGAAAAATCCGTTAAAAAAATCCTTTTTTAGACAGGGTGTTTCCTAATTACAGCAAGAAAATTTAAAAGCGTATTCCTAAGTTCTCTAGATACAGGGTGTTAAACAGTTTAAAAAACCAAAAAATTCTTAAACACTTGTTTTGGTAAAATTTGTTAGACTAGATATAAACGTTATTTAATTAAGTATTTGTTGTTTTTTAGAAGAAAAAAATACCCTAATCATCCTTGTATGGTCCAGAATTATGCAGTTTAGCGGATTTTATTTTTTTTATGGAAAACTAAGCAATTTAAGTAAAAATATGATAAAACAAAAAAGTTGTATTTTAAAGTGTCTCATTCGGTAATAATATAAAAGTTGCAAAACAGTCAGTGGCATACATACATACATTTTTGTCAATAATATTAGCTAAGATGCGTCACGCGCCGCCACTGGCTTTACTAATTAAAATTGATATAGGGCCAAATTTACTCTCTTAATTTAAGCAAATATCACAGCTAAGTTTTAATAAAATCGGATAAGGCATATTTAGGATATAAATAAAAACCGTTTTTTGTTTAAAGCTTAACACTCCGTATCTTAGAAAAAAAGCATTTTCGGACCTATATTAATAATATGACCTTTTTTTTATAAAATTACCTAAAAATATGTTTTGTAATTTTTGTTTAACAAACCGAAATTAATGAATTTTTTGTGTTGTAAGTCAAAAATTTCAAGTTTCACCTTTGGAACACTTCTAATTTTTGTGAAAGATAGTTAAAATGACGTGACACAATATTGTGAAAACCCGCCATAAAACAAATTTATGTCTTTTAAAATAAAATTGTCATGACATTTTTATTTTACCGCGGATTCCCACGTTAAGTTATTGATAAAATTAGAGAATAGACGGCACAATCTTATACAGGGTTAGCAGAAAAAATCGAAACGGTGGATTATCTCAACAACCGTTAAATATAAAGAAACCAAATTTTGTGCGAGGGTGTAACTGAGCATGAAGAATTAAAAAATTGTATTTGCAAGGTTGCCAACTCTATAGTTTTCTCTGTAGGTTAGGGAATTTTAAAATTTTAAATGGAATACCGTTTTTTTTTATTGTAATCAATTGCCTGTCCCAACTTTATTTTGAACTTATATTATCGTTTTTTTACTCCCCCAATGTCGGAGATATGGTATCATCCATTTTTCGAAATTAATACAAAAACGTGTCGTAAATTATCTAAAAAAACGATCCAACCAATATTCGTCAAAATTATTACAGGGGTGAAACTGAATCTTTTAAATTCATGAATAGCATTTTTGCGACGTTTTTAAGATTCTTAAAAAAAGTCAAGGAAAGGGAATGGGAAAATTTAATTATAAAACATCGCAAATGCAATTCATGAATTTAAAATGTCCAGTAACTCCCCTGTACAAATTTTGACGTATTTCAGTTGAATTGTTTTTGAAATAATTGATCATACCTGGTCGTTTCTGTATTCAACCTTGATGCCATATCTTCAAAATTGACAGGAGTAAAAAACGATATTATTAGGTCACAATAAAGTTGAAAAAAGCAATTAATTAGAATAATAAAAAATAGGGTATTCCATTTAAAATTTTAAAGTTCCCCATCCTAGAGAGTAAGCTATAAACTTGGCAACCTGGGAAATATAATTTTTAAGTATTTCATGTTCAGTCCCTTCGCACAACATTTGGTTCATTATATTTAATGGTTCCTGAGATAATCCACCGTTCCGGTTTTTTATACTAACCCTGTATAATGTTATTATGGACACAAAACGTCAAACTAAATGTAGTGATGTTTATGTTAAAGTAAATCGTCAATAAATAAGTCCTATTAATATCTAATAAAAAACTGTAGGATAATTTGTTCCTATTTAAAAATACCTTAAATAACTTAGGCACACCTTGGGCGCTTTTCTAGATTTATTTTTTTGTTTCTTTAACGATTTAGGATGTATCAGTTATAAATTGGAAAATAAACTCTTTTATATAGAAAAGGAGATTTCTTAATTTGTTATATCACGATGTACTATTATAAATAAAAAAAACTTTTATTACAGGACAAGTCTTTTTTGTTTTAACGTAAAACAAGCAATAAAAAGGTAGTTGTTGGTGCAAGTTTTTGGTAACTCATTGGTAATTATAATAGATGTTTTTTTAATAAAATAAGTACAATAAATAAAAACTGTAGAACATTTTAGGATATAAAAAATCTACCACTGTTAAACTAGGTTTGAAAACGTATAAAGATTGCTGGTGAGGTAAACAAACCCTATTCCGACACCCCAAATATTTGACATTGACAAGCTGGGTTAAAGCGCCTTTTTCATACAGTGACCGCCAAAAATGTTGAACCAAATGAAATACTTTTTTATTTTTGATTTCTTAAAAAAAAAATTCTAATGCAAATCTCTACATATAGCGAAACTCACAAAGCATCGATTAAAATTTAAATAAATTATAGCGTATACGAGGTAGGTAGGTGCAAATTAACGAATATAATACCTGATAAAACTACCCTTATTTTTAAACTTAATTTACGGTAGTAAATTTAGTTTGATCTAATCTCTATACGGAGTAAATCGAAAAAATAAGGAGGGTGTGCTTTTAAAATATGACACAACTTTTAATTCTAAACAAGTTTTCCAAATAATATTTTTCTTTACTTTCAAAAATTAAGGTAGTTTCCTCTTGTGTCATATTTGGTAATTTGCACCTACCTCGTTTACGCAATTGTTTATTTAAATTTTGATCAGTGTTTTGTAAGTTGCGCCGTATGCTGAGATTTTATTAAGAATAAAAATTTTTGAGAAATCAAAATTAAAGAAGTTTTTTATGTAGTTCAACATTTTTGGTGTCACTGTATATGACAGAATGAATATTTGTGGTAGGCTCGTCAAATAGAATCCCTCTAAAAAGGCTTTAAAAGGGTTCCTATCATAAAGTCCATTTCTTTACCGGTCCAGGCCCTAGGACCTATTCCAAGTTCTCTCAAAAAAGGAAAAGTAGAATATCATAAAATAATGTCAATCTTTTAAAATACTATATTTAGTCAAAAACCATATTCTATGTATAGCTTAATATCAGAATTCCTAAAATGGTATTAATTTTAAATTATGAACAAATACAACGTGTTTTATAAATAAAATAGTTAAGCTCTGCATACGGCAATACCTTACTTTGGTAGTATCAACGACAATTGTAGTTTCACTATAGACTCCCAGAAAAATGCTAAATTTTTGATTATCAGTTTGGACGCTGGCTTGGCTAAATTTATGAAGCGGCAAATTATACGTACTGTTTACCCAAAAATTTAGCAGCACCGCACCAATCACGATAAAATAGATAGGTTAAGTAGCTGCCCTAGTTTCCCACTATCAATTTTTAATTCATTGGGTTGGTAGTTTTGAAGTTTTACATCAATTATTCCATGAAAAATGGGATGTGTTCTAATCGTTCAAACAAATTTGACAAGGCGACCTTGAATTCCTTTGATACAAAATTTTCTGTTTAACATTATCAAATGTATTCAAGGTGACCTTGGTCCAATTTATTTAACAAATAGTTTGATCAGTGTAAAACCAGCATAAAACATCACAAATATAAAGTTCCTTTATTTAGGCGTTATCTTTAAATTACATTTTTCTTAAGAATACGATGGCAATTAAAATGCTTAATTGTATTGTTACATTAATATCTTTTAATTATTATTTTACATCCTGGTGCATCTAAATTTCCCATGCACATGTATACGTTGCAAAATCTACCGTTGCGTACGATGAAACAGCGTGGTGGAGACATCGAGATGACGCCATAAACGCACTGTCGAAAGCGCTTTATTATCGTCTGCGATCCTCCTGATTTGTGTAAAGGGAGATGCTGTGACACGCGCTATTCTGCTACGAGTTGCAGGGGTTGTTTATGTTTTGATGTCACAAATTCTCTACTTCAATTTGAATGTTTGCTTGTTCCTAATGGTGTTGTGACGGGATGTTTGACTAAATTTATTTTTTGTTTTTAGGTGACTTTAACATACTTCTTGTCCAATTAAATAGAGCATTAACGGATTTAATGATACCATTGACACCATACCAAAATTCTATTATTCCTTTTGACTTAAAAATGGTAGGAGAAAATAGCCCAAAATGACATACTTTATAAATTTTTGCCTATATTTAAAAAAATAATTATAATAATGCAATTGATTATAACAACTTGTAAAGTGCCTTTATAACTTATTCTTAGTGATTATTAAGCCAAGGTTTACCTAATCCAGCATACACAATAGCCTAGCTAAAATGACATGTACCTTCAACAGACGATTTTAAGGATTTGATAAAGAAAAAACATATACTTTAAATAAATTTAAAACTTATTTGTGTTAAAAACATTTAACATTTATAATATGATAAGGTATGTAACTAATCTTGACCGCTTTTTAAAATATCTTCGTTCTAGGGGAGACTAAGCGTATTCAGCATGGACCCACTTTGACCAACCTTGGCGTATAGATTTCGTTTTATATTTACCAACCATCAAGAAAAAAAAATTGACGATAACGGACACGTTAAAATAGTATGTCATTTTACACTTATTTTATCTATGTCATTTTACCCAAAAACGATAATTTAGCAGACATGGGTAAATTTTGAGAGTATAAATATACCTATAGTAATCATATTTATAAATAAACAAAGCAAAATTATTGTCTTTCAATAAAAAAATAACAAAATTTGAAACGAAACTATGTAACTTCGCAAAAATGCAGAAATTCTAAATTGATTAATAGCTATTTACGTTACTAGACCGGAAAATGGTATTTTACGGGTCGACGAAAAACTTTTACAGGGCGAGCCGTAGGCGAGTCCTGTAGTTTTGAGGAGACCCGTAAAAGTTATTTCCGGTCGAGTATCGTACATAATTTTTTTTTAATTGACCGGAAAAAAAACTGTGTAAATTTTTAGTGTTATATTTAAACAACAATAAGGACGCTGCTTTAATTATTTCATCTGGATTTTCCATGTCTGACTCCATTTTGGCAAAATGATGCTTTCTTTACTTTACAATATCTTGAACTGTCAAATAGTAACAATTGAACTCTGACAATTTTTGTCATGGCTAACAGGATTTTTTGATATCAGGGACCGGAAAGTAAATGAGAGACCGGAAAGTAAACTAGGAACCGGAAAGTAAATTAGTCCTGTAAAATAGCATTTTCCGCTTAAAAAATTGAGTGGAAAATTCAATTTTCCGGTCAATTAAAAAAATTATTTTGCTGTTGGTGATTTGAAAATTCAACTCGAAATTTCGTGAAAAAACAAAATCAGGGACATGCACCTATACGGAAATTTTGATTATAACTGCAGTGATCATATTACACGCTCCAACACGTTTAAAAAGTCGATACTAAAGCGGGAAATCCAAAAATTATGAAGTGTGTCATTTTATCCGAGTATGACAGTTTAGGCCAGTTTCCCCTATATTTATAATTATTTTATTTTACAAAATTTAGTCATGGTTCAGTCTAAATTATAAATTATAAGCAGTGTGTCTACGGATGGACTTAACTATATACTATACCTGTGTTTATGTAATATTAAGAAAAAACATTATTCTCTGTTTTGTTTTATTTGAAAAGCTATAATTAAAATCGCCAGATATACAGGAAGGTTTAATATCGCGAAAATATTACATTAGAAAAAAAACAGGAAAATATATTTAAGAAAGTACATAGTCTAAGATTTGAATAGGAAGCGAGCTGCACCAATTGGTTTAGTGGATAAAAACCATTTTATAATAAATATACAGGGTGTTTCCTAACTACGGTACGAAACTTAAGAGTGTAATTTCTTTTGTCTTTTTATAAAAAAGGGTTCCTATGATCATATGTTTGGACTTGCTTTATTTTTGAGATGCAGGGCGTTAAAGCTTTTAGAAAAAGTCAATATTTTTTAAATATCTTTAAAACGCTTTAACAAATTGGTATCAAATTTGTCACACATATTTAATGTAATAAGAAGCTTGTAAAGCTTTACCTAGATTAGGATTATTGGATCCAGTGGCGTTTCAGTGGGCATCATAGCCAATGTTATTGAGAAAAAAAAGTACTTCACTGACTCTTTATAAGACTTTTTATTTCTTCCGATTAGGCAGTGCAAATTTTTAGTCTGTTGTATTTTCTTCGTATCTCGCTTTGTTCTTAAGAAAAAAATTGAAGCCACTTTAAGTGATAGGTACTAAACATAAACAGCATAAAATAAAATCCAAAATAAAAAAAAATCCTCTACATGACAGTATTAATATATCACTAATTTTTTTCTTCCAGTTTAAAAAATAAGGCCACAGAGAATTGTTTTACAGAAATATATCAATTTTTTGGTCCATTCGGCATTATTTAAATATACATAGGTATTTTATTATCTAGCCTTGGAATTAATTTTTTTAAGAAAAAGCTATCTTAATCATTTGGGTTTTAAAAATTTAATCAGAAAAACAAAACATTTTTATTTTATTTTAACCCTCTTTAATCTATTTATATGAAAATTTCGAGGAGTTATGGAGGGGCGGTCATATCAACTTTCTGAGTGGGGAAGCTTACAATCATTAAAATAAATGTCCATATTTGCAATTAGGTGTGTTTAAGTAATATCTACTTTAAAACAGCGTTTTTCACTCTTATTAACGAACGTCTATGACTTACTAGTCTGTTTGAGTCAAGATTTTTTCTGAATTAACCATTATCTTTCCAAAGATGCTTTGTTTTGGTCGTTGTGTTCTTTTTTTATCTTGTTAGCGTAGGCTAACCAGAACTAACCAATAATCAGTAATCTAGAGGCCCTTAAGTATTTTTTATAAAAGTAATTACTTACATTTTTTATAATTCTAACATTTCAATGCAATGAAATTAGAATTATTACCCACTTTTAATAAACATTATGGAGTCAGATATAAGGTACACATTACGTTACTTCGGGAAACTGACCTTAAATAACATATTCAGGTAAAATGACACCCTGCATAATTTCCCGCTTTAGCAGAGACCTCTTAAACGTGTTGAAGCGTGTCTGTTCGTAGAGAAATCACAAACTATATATCATATTTTTTATTAACACGTCTTTAAAACTTTTAATAATTTCTAATTTCACCTAATTTTTTTAAGTAACTACAAACTTCAAAGGTTTTAAACAAAATGTTTACAGCTTCTAACAGTCTACTTGAATAACTCGCCTTCTCGACCAGCCATCACTAATCAATTACACAACACACACTAATTAGTTAATGAAAACACTTAATTATGTCTATTGAAAAACTTTTTTCTTTAAAAAGACACTAAAAAGCTAGAAAACTACGTGGAAAACAAAGAGGATCTTTCGGAAAACGATTGCACAAAGCGGTCAAAAGCGATTTTTCTTTATATGTCAAAATTGTCCAATCTTGTATTTTGGCTAATATATAAGCGGGAAATTTCTCACTTTCAGTCGAAATTAAGCTAGCTAATTTTACCATCATTTTATTTTTATTCTCTCAAAAATACATAATAAACATTTTGTTTGACTTAATTTTTATTTGCATGATTTGTAACAATAAAATGTTATAAGATTTTAAATAACTCTGATAATGTAGATGACATGTTTGATTTTCTAACAAACATATTACTAAATACGATTAATACGCACCTTTCTACAAAAACAAAAACCATTCACAATAAAAATAAGGCAAAAAATGGTATAATACAGAATTAAAAACATTACGGGAAAACATAAATTTTCTTATTGGCCTTGCAAGGCAAAATAATGGGCTTGACTTATCACAAGAAATTAAGCAAGCCAGGAAAACTTATAAAAATAAAATTATAGAACAAAAAGAAAACACTATTTAGACAAAATAAAAAATTCCACAAATAAACAAAAAACCTTATGGAAAATTATTAATGATAATAAACCTAACAAAAAGCTTAAAAAATTAACAAAACTGACATCATTTCAGTTTAATGATTTTTTTGTTAATATTCTCACTAATATCTCAAATAAACTAACCAAAACCGATCTTGATCCAGATACTGTCACGTCTGAATTAATAAACAGCAATAGGAGTATATTTTTATTTCCTATAGATGAACATGAGTTCAGATTAATAATTGAAAATTTGTCCAATAGTACAGCTCAAGACATGTTTGGAATAAGCAACAAACTAGTAAAACAATTACGAGCGGGTATTTTAATACCCCTCACCATAATAATAAATGCGTGTTTTCTAACAGGTTCTTTCCCAAAAAATTTAAAATTCTCTAAAGTATGTCCAGTACACAAAAAAGGTGACATTGATGAAGTAGGAAATTACAGACCGATATCAATAGTCCCCATAATATCAAAAATTATTGAAATGGCATTTTGTTGTAGGGTGGTTGATTTTCTTAACAAACAATACTTAATCTATGAACGACAATACGGATTTAGAAAGGGCTTATCCACTACCAAAGCAATTATAAGTTTTATTGTAGACATGGTTGGGGCCTTTGAGAGGGGGAAGTGGTTTCTGCAACTTTCTGCGACCTCTCAAAGGCGTTTGATTGTGTTTGTAATTGAACACTGTTGAGCAAGGCAAAACACTATGGTATTAGGGGTAATGCCCACAAGTTTCTAAAAAATTACTTCTCTAATCGCCTACAAAGTGTAGATCATCACGGACAAAGATCGACGCCACTTCCAGTACTTTCTGGAATTTCACAAAGTTCCATACTGGGTCCTTTCTTATTTATTCTATACACCAATGATCTTTCACACTATATGGGCAATATTAAAACATTGCAATATGCTGATGATACTACATTTTATTTTTATAAAAAAATCTGGAAACTGTGGAACCAAAAACAGAAATAATTCTACAGAAAGCAAGGAACTGGTTCGCAGCAAACTCTTTCTCTTTAAATTTGGACAAAACCGCAAACATTAAATTCTACCTAAAACCAGATAATCAAGAAAACAATGAGGTGAGATTCTTGGGTATGTATTTGGACAAGGAGCTCAATTCTAAAAATCATATCCTAAACCTTAATTCAAAACTCTCAAGCGTTATATATTCTTGCTTAGAAAAATATCTGAATACACCTCACAGATGGTAGTAAGACAAGCCTATATGGCTCTATTCCAGAGCCACATTATGTATGGAATCCTTTTTTGGGGTAACTCAACTAATTGGACATCAGTCTTTAAACTACAAAAAATGGCTTTGCGGACTATTGCGGGTGTAACAAGCAAGACTTCTTGTAGATAATATTTTAGGAAATTTAACATACTGACTCTGCCAGGACTATACATACACCAATGCCTTTTGTATGTCAAAACCAATCCAAACACATTTAGTACTCATAGTTCTGTTCATGATTATGACACAAGATATAAAAGTAAAGTGATAATACCCACTGACCGATTGACATAAACACAAAAAATTTCTCTATAACTTCAATAAAGTTATTTAATCAGCTTCCACAAAAATTAAGAATTTTGGTCTAAATAAATTTAGAACTTCAACAAAAAAGTTATTGATAGAGATATGTCCATACAATTTTGCAGAATACTATGAGTTTAATTTTAATAGTGGATTGTAGTTGCTTCATGGAATTTTATTCTGTGATATAATTTATTGTGTTACAATTTACCTAATGCTACATTTTAATTATTTTATTTTATATTTTGATATTTTTGTAACTATTAATTAAATATTTAAATTTTATTGTAATTTGTTGACGATGCTAAAACGTCAGTGCAAGTATATGTATATGTCACCATATGTATATATCTATGTACTATAAGTTATTGAGCAAATAAAGCATATCTATCTATCTATCTATCTATAAAACGGCCATTTTCTTTAAATTATGTAAAAAAAAACATAAAATAATGTTGTTTAGCTGCCATTAAAAATAAAACAGATCAAAAAAATTGCTTTAATGTTAGTTAAATACCAATGTTAATAATATGGTTTAAAAAGTATGAATATGCGTTGAAGGTTTGCCTTCAAAAATCCAATATTTATTTGCCTGCAACAAAAGGCATGCTTTATTTAATCAGGATTGGGATGCCGCCATTTTCCTATGCTTACCGGTAATACGCCTGCATGTAAAATTTATTGGCAATTGAGTGTTTATTTAGGCTTCACTTTTTAATGCGTATTAGATGTTACGCATAATTTTGCCACCAATTGCCAATGCTTAACCATCAATGCCAATAAGAAAAATGTATATTGCCCGCAAATAGTGTTTGCTGGGTAGTCAAATTCTACAAATACGTGTGATGACCACGAAGTGTTGGAAATAAACGACTTAAGAAAAAATCGAGTACCTGGTACTCAAGCGATTTGAATAATCGAGTGATCACTCGAGTACTCGAGTTATATTTCGCTTGGTGCTCAAAGCTGTCGAAGATTCATTTTGGTATTAAAACCGTTCGCAAAATAACCAAAATTATTCGTTGGTTATCGGTAGGGAAGGCCGGCGCTGGCCTGCGGAAACAGTAAAAAAATAACATTAGACAAGGTTTATCAAGTATTTTGTGGTTTATCGTCACCCGCGAGGTGACGATAAAACACAACAAGGGCGGATAATAACCGATATTGCGTTTGCATCCCAAACCGGTTTTTAGTAGAACAAGCAACCCATATTAATTAATCTGTTTTTCGACCATTGCTACAGTTATGAGTTAAAAACTGGTATCATCGATTTTTTATCACTCGAATAAATCGCTCGAGTACTCCTTACAAAAATCAAGTGAAATGGTTTTTTAAAAATCGAGTACTCGATTACTTTTTACTCAAGCTATCCCAACACTAGCTCTCGGTTCTTTTTAGAGGGGTGTGGTGATGACCAGTTGGCAACTGGTCACCTGACTAAATAATATTACCCGATTGGCGCTGACTAGTTTGTGATTTTTCTACGAACAGGGCTATGATCACTGCAGTAAGTATTGAAATTACCGTATAAGGGGATGTTACCTAATTTTTTTCTCACGACATTAAGAAATTCACCATACTCAAAATAATTCTTATCAATTTAGAATTTGCGTATTTTCGCAAAGTTACCTAGTTTTGTTACAAATTTTGTTATTTTTTTATTAAAGCACAATAATTTGGCTATGTTCATTAATAAATATGATTATTCTGGATACCTATATCTATACACTCAAAATATAAGCATGCTTGCTAAATTGCCTTTTTGGGTACAATTACATACATTTAATAAGTGTTAAATGACATACTGACATAATAAAAGGAACGGGGATAGGGATGGGTTAAACATTTAATAACCCGACACCCACGGTACACTGTATACTGTGTATGTGGTACTTAGGTATAAAGCCTTCGTGGGCTGTCACAAAGATTTGAAAAAGAACAAAGAAAGAAAAAAATAGCATAGTCAACGTGTTTGTTAACGTCAAAAACGATTTTTTTTCTTTGATGGTGAGTAAAATATAAAAAGAAGTCTACACGCCAACGTTGTTAAAAGTGAGCCCATGTTAAATGTGCTTATGTCTTCCCTAGGACGAAGATATTGCTCTATGAACTTTGTTGTTAAGTTGAAAACAGTCAAGTTCATTTACATACCTTATCATATTATAAATTTTAAATGTTTTTTAATACAAATAAGTTTTAAATTTATTATGAGTTTTTTCGTAAAACCCTTAAAATCGTCTGTTGATGTATATGCCATTTTAGCCTAAACTATTGTGTCATTTTACCCGAAAATGGCATACTTTAAAGAATTACGAAAAATAGTTATATTTTTTCTATGCTGGATTAGGTTAACCATGGCTGAAGTTATAACAAAGAATAAGTATTAAATGCAATTTGTTATAATAAATCGAATTAATATGTTTTTAAATATAGGCAAAAATTAATAAAGTAAGTCATTTTAGGCCATTTTTCCCTATTTGTATGTAACTAAATTAATTACTAATAAGAACTAAATTATGCCAGTAAACATCGAACAACGAATGGTCAAAATCATCCCTTGTCACACGTAACTAAATTTTGTCTCTATATGTAGTATGAAAGCCACGAAGGGTATCGTAAAAGCCATAAAAATAAAATTACAATAAAATCTAAAAGCCCTTTACTCGCTTTGCTTGTCACGCGCCGAAGTCCCCTTTTTCCACAAATCAGTATCCCAGACGGATGTAATATACTGCATTTGCCTGAATGCTTTTTTCTATCCATACAATATAACAGTCAGGCAATAGCGAAGTCTAAAATCTTAAATTTACTTCCAGACAGGTTTCTTGCAATAAATTTATAATGCAAGTCGATAAACCGACAATACAGGGAGTTATGAATTTAATAACTAACGTTGTGTCATAAAAAGTCATAATATTTTTATAAATTTTATTTTTTATCCATTATTTTAATATATACCGGGTGATGCATCGCCGGGCGGGACATAGAAAATCCCATGTAATTTTTAATAGGGTCAATTATTGGCTCCCCTAATTATTTTAGAGAAAAATTCTATTGAAGTTTATTGAAGAGCATGCAAATTTACGTCCACGATAAAAACTTTAGATTTTTCGGTTAACCCGTTTGCTAGTTAGATGCTAATATATTTTTAAAAATTGTTACATTATTATCGCCTCATATTTATGAACAACAATAAAAATACCAGTTAGCGTGACATAACGTTGTCATTTTGGAATTTAGTGCTTTATTATTATCAAAAAATCGTAGATGGAAAAGATTAAACATGAGTTATACAACGTTTATTAAATACAGTTGTATACTTTTGAGAACTGATACTGCGTCAAAATTACCCAGATTTTCTTTCTATAGGAGCATTATTGTAGTGTCCACCTTAAACTATAATTTGATCTTATTTCCATGACTGAGAAATCACTGAGTACCTGGCTTTTACCTCAGAATGTGTAGAGTTTCTTGTCAGATAAGCCTGTATTTTTAGACCACATTTTACTTAAACAATGTTTACTAACCAAAAAAAAAACAGGCAAAAGTACCGTTTAATAGAAAACTAAACGATAAAGTGGAAAAAATTACCAGAATATGTAAAAATACATTTCTCAAAAATCGGGTCATCGCTCAATTCTCGAAGACAAATCATATTTAAAAAAATATATACAAATTAAATTATCAAATATTAGAATAATTCCTGGGTAGTCACAGAAAAAACTCCCCTGGAAAAAAAATATTTCGGCAAAATTTAACTTTCGGGTTATCAGTGACCTGTTTTTAGTAAGGCGAGGGTTAAATCTAAATTGATATATGTTTTTCAATCTTACAAGACCAACTCCCATTTAATCTGCTTTTTTCTGTCGATACAATATTACAATTAGGCAATAGTGAAGTCTAAAAACAGAATTTACCTCTAGGTCGGCTCTCTTACCATAAATTTATAATGCAAATCGATTAACGAGCAATACAGGGAGATATTGTTTAAATAACAAATTTTGTGCCATTAAAGTTACAGAATTATTCCGAATTGTATTAATTTATCGTCCTTTATTAAAAACGTAATGATAACTTGCTTAAAATACCTCTCTAAAAACGACAGCAACAACCAATCACAGCCTAGCTGGGCTGGTTAACTCTCCAGGAGCTGCCAATAAATGTTCTCTCTCTCACTAACGTTTGCGCATGACTTTCTTGTCGCTTTCACCCCCCTCCAAATAGTCGAAGTTTTAAAAGCGAATCCTCTGTTTGTATTTTTTTTTTGGTGAGTTTAATTAAATTTTGTCGATAAATTCATAATTTCGCTAAAATATCCACCTTGTTCCGATATTTAGAGGAATCTAAAAATTTTGCGTAAGAAAATGTGAAGTAAAAAAATTTCAACTAGCTATTGTTTCTTAAAAATATAGATATTTTTTAAAATTTTTGATTATGTCAATAAAATTTAATTTAATTTGCGAAAAAAGAATATAAAAAGAAAATTTTCTTTTAAAACTGGGATTTTTCTGTAGGAGAAGAAGTAATCCAAAAAATCGACATTTTTTGCATATTTGAATATTAAAATGTTCTTCACTAAAGTGGCCAGTAGCATCTGCTATATATTTGGTGTGGGTCCCATGTCTCAATTTTTAGATATTTATATACAATTTCATATTCAGACACAAGAAAACTGTACTTTTTTGTTTTTATCAAAATCCTAAAACACCTTCTCGTAATCGGTCACCAGGATGAATTTATTTATGACAAAGAATTAATTATTATTTTTTTAAATTAGATCGTTAAAAATGTATTTACCACGCAATTTTTTATGTTAACATATTTTGTTTATTTGTTTTTTTATCTAAACCTATAGATTCACCTTTTTCGTATTTTTTTGTACGCGTTCTTTGTATATTTGGTCCTGAACCAGTTAAAACAACAATATCCTATGCACGTAACTTTTGTTAATGATAAAAAAATTGTCGGGGTTTTTATCTGCATTAGTTCTGGTTAGGGCAATAACATTTTATTACTTGCCATAATATTTTATTAAGTCTTCTGTACAAATGTTTTTAAAATTGAATTTGTAAGTATTGATTTTACAATCGGAAAATCCCAAATTATCAATTATATTCATCAATTTTAGGCGAAGAACCAATTCTAAAACGGTATTTACCAATCGGTTATGTTGACGTTTAAACACTGTATTATATGTCAAAGTTGTCACCAATTATCACCGCGGTTATAATTGGTTGAACGCCTAAAATTGATAATTTTATTGAGTGTGGCCCTGTTGCTATGTAGGTAAACATTTTCAGTGTTGCAACCACTATATTTATTAAAATACTGCAAATTTTGTCAATGTTGCCAACACTATATTGGATTTTAATTAAAAAACACTAACTTTTATGAGAACTGCGCATGTGCAAAGGTGTACAGCAACTCTCCCAGTGTGGGGTTAAAAATTCGTGCGCAGGTCTATTGAAAATATATGGGGAACATTTTCTATTAGCTATCCGTTTTATTTTTCAGATCATTGATTTTGCCATACTATTTCACACCTAACACGCTTCTGCGAGGCCCCTTTTCATGACAGATTACAATTACGAGCCTATGTTTTTCCCTATGTCACATTTTATACCTTCACCTTCCGGCGAGGCACCCTAGGCGCGAGGCCGTAGGCGGCCGCCTACACGTCCTACGCTACTGCTTCTGAAATAGTCATATATACGAAAGTGGTTTCACATTAATCTAGTCTAAGTAGGAAAACACACGTTTTTTGATTTGATTTCCTTTTACTTTTTAAAATAGTCTTCTTTTTGTTCAAAACATTTTTTATTCTTTTCGAAAAGTAATTTTGCTTAAGCTTGTTAAAATAAAGTGAAGTTTAATCAGTATCACCAAGTCAATTTTTAGGTTTGGTAAGAGAAACAAGTCGCAGAGGGCCAGATCTGGCAAAAATGCTGGATAGCGATTAACTCGAAGATCAACTGGTATAATTTTGGTTATTCCATGGCCACCTTGTATGCGGATGCATTGTACTGATTATTGGTGTTAAATTTTTTTACTAAGCAAATCAGGTTGTTTTTGTTTTATTTTACTGGCGAAATGGTCCATTGCAGCTGCTTTGTATACTCCTGTTATTGTTTTACCCTTTTCTAAGTAAGTACTTAATATAAGCCTTTCGCATTTTTAAAAACTGTTACCATCAACCTTCCAACCCATGGGAATCTCTTGTGCTGTGCCTCTGTCGAATAATAGTGTCATCGACAGTGACGTATGGGAAAACATTTATTTGATTTGTGACCTGTCGTAGAGCAAGTTGCATAGTCTGTGGGCCGTTTTAAACCCAAAATAATTGTTGCTATTGCTTAACATTTTAACCCCAGGTCTTGCTAGCTAATGTGAAAATCGAGGGAAATTCGTTAACACGTTGGCCCATTTATCGAATTCTAGATACATGTCAAACCAAACTTGTACAGGGTGTCCCATTTCGGTTGCAACAGCGGATTATCTCAGTTATAAATAAAGATAGAGCCTTGCGATTTTTGCGAACATAAGCTACTTTTTTGTGAAACAAAATATGTCATAAACGAAGCCGTCATAGCCCTTTTAGTTTCCGAGCTACAGAATGATTTGAAAAAATTTGCATTTTTAGGTTTTCTTTGTATTTCCGTTGGCTAATGACGTATCAAAAGAGAAAAACTGATTCTCGTAAAAAAATTATAGAATGCAGTGGCGTAGTTAGATTTTTTCCAGATATTATTTTGGAAATATTGACCAATGTTAGGTTTTTTGTAAATAGAACACCCTGTATAATTGTCAAAAATTTAATTTGCCTTCTTACAAAAATAAATAACAATGGAGTTCTATTTTTATAAACAACGACAAAAATCCTAATTTTAATATTTCAGATCCCAAATTTTGCAGTAGGCCATACAAGACAAATCAGTAACGACTTTCAAAATTGTTTTTTTTTTAAACTTAATAATTTTTTTTTTTGTAAATAAATATCTAGATAGCACTTTCTTGGCCAAAACTTTAGTTAATGGTTTTTATTAAATAATTTTCTTAATGTACTGTTAGCATATTCTATTTTGTTATTTTTTATACACCTAGTACCTATTAATTTACTATATTTACTGACATTTTTAAACAATGCAATTTTTTTGCTACTATAGTTTCTTACTTCTTAACCCAAGGCAATACATTTTTTTACGTCTGGGTGATGTCAGCCAGACGGGACCTACAGCTTAACGCCGAACCACGGTCCAATGAGCGACAACTTAAGACCTCGTCCCCACCCAGGGGGCACTACTAAACCTACCAACTGAGTGGGGTCCGCATGTCTACCGTTGCGTAGGACACGATAAAGTGTGTTCCGGCGCCCTGGTCCTTTGGTGGCCTTCAGCGTTGATACATTTTGCACTTTGTCCGTCTGGTGTTGAGCTAACCACTAAATTTCCGACCAACTTATAAATAAGTATTTGGCCTCAGCAGGATTTGAACCCACCTCACGTCCGTTGTGCGCTCAACGACTTAACGCCTTACACGCTAAGCCATCACCGGACCTTTATTTATTGCTCGTGTGCTAGACACCTAGATTTATGTAACAAAAGAAGAGTCATAATTAAATAAAATAGCAAAATCCAATTTTGAAATTCGTAACGTAAGCACTACTGCAATAATAAAGTCCAGAAAAAAACGGTTAACCGATTTGTTTGCATAGCTTACTGCAAAATTTTGGGTGTAGATTATGAATATTTGGAATTTGGACGTTATTTATAAAAATAAACCCACAGTGCTATATGTTTTAAAAGCTCCTAAAAATGCAAATTTCATTTTCATTAAATACACATGGGGTTCCATTAAAAAAAACCATCATGTTTCAATATTTTTAAAACAAGAACATTTGGAAAAATTCTGACTACGCCACTGCATTCTATAAAAAAAGTAATATAAGAATCCGTCTTTACCTTTTTGATAAGTTATCAGTCAACTGAGATACAGTACCTGAAAATGCAAAATTTTCAAAATCGCCCTGTAGCTGAGAAATTAAGATGGCTATGATGGCTTTGTATATGGCATCTTTCGTTTCACAAAAAGCTTAGGTTCGCGCTAACCAAACCGCAGGGTTTTATCTTTAATAATGATTGAGACAACCCGCTGTTTCAACCAATTGAGACACCCTGTACGATGACTTTTAGATGGAGTTTTGTTTACAAATAATATACATGTCCTATAGTTTTTGTCCAAATTTTTAAATACTTTAAAACCGGCATTTTTGTCATATGATTTGTATTAGGTGAATTGCAGTGCTTAATCTGGTAAAACTCGGATAAAAATCCTCATAATTTTAAACAGCTTTTTCACTTTCCAAATCACGTAATTTCAACGCCAAATTACAATTCAAACAGACCGAGTAAAATTTTAATTTCGTTTCATATAGTTAAAAAGAACGGTAAAAAATGTCTTTCCATGTTAATACCTGTGGGACTAAAATGTGGTACAATGTGTGATGCGTATTGAAGCCCGTTATTGCATTTAATATTCTGAACCTGATTCTGTAACGCTCTATGCTCGAAGCAAAGTGTTGCCGGTTCAGGACAAATTTACATTATAACTTTAAATCTAATAGTTCTTTACTGCCGTTTTGTTCAGCTATGTGTGATGAAGATAAAGGATATTTAAATTTTATAACTACTATTAAGTCTATGAAAGTCTGCTACGTGCCAAGCAAATTTTTGATGTAAACTATTTGAGATATATGAGTATAACGGAATTCAAGTATGAATACCATATGTGATTCGCCATGTCTCTCTTTTAAGCGTCTTGTTTAGTATTATTTCAGTGCCAATTTACATATTTATAAAATTATATAAATTCCTTGCTAAAGCAGTTTATTTATGTTGATGCGTGATGCGTAGATAAGCAGTTAAATATGCATAATTGTAAAGTTCAAAGCACACTAGGTGCTCAGGTCTCGGTACGCTCACGGTTCGATCAAATATTTTACATGCTTTTTAAATGAATGACCTTGAATGACATTTAAATAGCATCCGTAAGCGTACCGAGTCCTGAGCGCGTAGTGTGCTCTGACAATTATATTTAACCTTGGACATCCTTACAAAACAATTTTTTAACTTCCTTCTTTTATAAGGTGTAAAGAAGACAGCGTTCAAAAAAGTCAAATACTAAGTTTCCACGAGGTCATTTAATGCGCATTAGCTAAAGGCGAATTGGAATAAAACGCATGTGTAAAAACTCTTGAACCATTTAAAAAGTTATAATTTGTAGTATATAGGGTATCTTTAAAAGGTCTGTACAAAATAATACCGCAAATTCTCTGGTCGAAAATATAATGATCTAACGCAATTTACGAAAAGTTAATATTTGCAGGGTGTTAAAATTTTTATTTTATTTTAGTTTTTTTTAAATTTATTATTTAATATTATTTTGTTTTTACAAAATATGGTATTAAGGGACTTTTTAAGTATAAATCTGAAAGCTACTCAATTCTTTGCTGTTAAATGTAGAGGAAGCCACTTGCAGTCATATGCCTATGTTTAAGGTGTGTAACTTTTTAGCCTCAGTATATAATGATACTAGTGGATAATTTCCAATCTCCCATACCTTGTATACAAAAAGGTATTTTTATAAATATCGCTACAAGCAATCCAAATTATTTTGGATTAAATCTTTTATTCCATAAAAAAGATTCCATTTTATTCATTCACGTTTTATCTAGGCCACCTTGCAGTCTCTAAAAGGTCTGTACAAAATGCTACTACAAATTCTTGGGCCCAAATTACAACGATCTTATGCATTTTATATTTTTTTTACTTTGTCACCCTGTATCTCGTAAACGATTAACTTTTTAATTAGGGTAAATTGAGTTAAATTATTGTATTTGGGTATAAAAAAATTGTGATACCATTTTGTACAGACCAATATAGAGACACCCTATATATACCGAAACAATTAATGTAATGCAAATTACGACTTCTAAAAGTGTTTACGCATACTTTTAATACAAATTCGCATTTGGTTTATTCGCATTAAAGTGCTCGCCTAAACTTAGTTAAAGGAGATCAAACAATATTTAAGGTAATTCTCTTAATAAAAAGATCTTGTTTTTGTGAAGAAAAAAATTGTTTTTACGTGATTTACCTGCTTCAGAGGAATTATTAAGGTGGCTGTACTAGGTCCACGGTTTACCGGGATTCATACCGACCATTGTAAAATTTGTTGCCGATTACTGAATGATGTTGAGATTATATCTTACCGTCGAAGAACAAAGTTGTTTATGTAAAAGACTTTTGCTTTTTCATTATCAAACGTGGAGCCGGTACAGCCACTTTAATTAGTCTTGTGAGGAAGATAAAACTGGTCAGTAAAAATGGTCCAGGTGAATGACATAAGAAGCAGGAGTTTCTTCTCTTGACTGCCGAAAAAATAGATTTCTTGTTCGTTTACCCCAGACATGTTTTAACCCATAAGTGGAAATAAGTATGTTACGCTGGAAGAAATAAATCGTAAGGATATTAAAAGTCCTGCCGCATCCTTTATCTTTTGAATTGAAAAAATTATCGAGATCGGGTAAAATTTGAGTAACACAAACTACTTTTTGACATAAAAATGATTTTGGTCATGTGGCCTAGTGCCAAGGCTAGCAACTTTTTTTTTTCAAAATGAAAGGGGGATTATATAGCATTCCGTTTAAAATGCCCTTTAATTTTCTTCTTACCGCTACTTTGTTTTTAAAAATCGGTCCAGCTGTTTCAGACTTACAACCGTTTTAAATTTAGCCTAAATAGTGTAAAAACAATGCAGTTTTAATGAAATTGGCTTGTAAGTCTGGAACCGCTGAGCCGATTAAAAAACCGCACTGTATGTACAAATTTGAGCTTAACTTTAAACGCTTGTAACTCCAAAACGAATTGACCAATTTTTAATAACAAAACGATGATGACTAGAAAATCAAAAGGCATTACAAACAAGGTGCTACATGGTACCTCTTTCTATTTAAAAAAATTGCTTGTGCCCCCTTGGGCAGTGGCGGCTCGTGCATTGGAGAACAGGGGAGGCTAAAGTCATAAAGACTATATAAACACATAAAAGGCCGGTCATTTTCTTGGGGTACCCCATCTATTTAAAGCAAAATACGTAATATTTGCATAAATGTAAACGAAAGTTGTGTATTGCCGCATTTATGGTTAAATTTATAGGGAGGCTAAGCCTCCCTTGCCTCCTGTGACGAGCCGCCAATGCCCTTGGGGATGGGGAGGATTTTTAGTATCCTCACTGCACTTTTGGAATAAGAAGCATTTAGTTAATATTAATTTTTACTCATACCTGCTCTAGAATAACTACATCTCCTTATTAAGTAAATGTCTTTAAATCGATAAATATTAAAATTATCATAGAAAAGTGTCTGTCTCTAAGCAATAACCCAGTAAATAGTTCCACTCTTTAACACCTATAATATCCAGCAACTTTGATCATAAGCGATATTAGTAGCTATTTATGATAAGGTAATAACACTTAATTTAATATTATTGAGCGACAATCAGTTCAACAATACATATATTCAGAAGAGTCATGTGTTGCAGTGAAATTGATTATTAACTGAAATAATCGCTATATAACTTTGAATATGAATAGCAAATAAAAGAAGAGGGACAATTTAAATATTTATCATCACAGATTGAAGGATAAATGTCGTACGTGCTGTCTGTAAACACTCTGCACACAAGATTTATCATTCTAACGGAACACCTGTAACCTCTAGTCTACCATGTCATATATGATGATCTGATAAATACTGGAATATAGGTCATCTAACCACTTATATTACTTTATGTCCTAAAAATAAAATGGAATACTTCGTAATTCTATATTTGGTACAATGAAATAACGCCAATTTTTGACCGGGATTTAATTTTTCCAGAGGAATAACTTAAAAACTTTTGGAATTCATTACCTTGATATATTGGGTAAGAAAAAATAGGTACTGCAAGTCTTAGATATTTTTCATTAGACCTAACCTGCATTTACAACATTGGGTGTCTGTAAGAAGTTGATCATATCGCTGAGATTTTTTAATGTTTTTTTTTGCTTTGGTTTAACAAAACTATTATAGGACTACAGGAGATAGGAGAGCGCAAAGATTACGGGCTTTACTACAGCGCGGCAAATTATTATACCGTAGGATAGTTTGTACCCGGGTTAGTACCTTCACCAAATATGAGCTTCGTATACAGGGCCGATCATAAAAAAATATATCCTTCAGAAATTGTCGAGCGCGTCAGATTAAGATAGGGTAAGTTAGTTACATGCTAAACAGTGTATATTTCACTAATCTGACAATTCGAGAGTGACGTAAGGGAAACAGAGGGTTACAAAAAAAGTCAGTTTAACATTTTCTAGAGTAGCTTTTGAGTTGTGAGTGAGTTTTGAAGAAAATAATTCAGGGGTAACATAAAATATATATGTAATACGATATGACCCGAACGATTTCCACAAGCCGAAACAATAATAGAATTTTTTGACATAATTAAAAATCTATAGCCGCTTCCCCCAGGGATGAAAAGGTATACATTATGTAACATTTTTTTCTTTTTATTATCTAAGCTTTGCAACCCAGACGCTGGAGTAAATTCCCATTTAGCATCGTGGGCCTCCCTACTATTAGTTCGTTGGTAAAAAGATTAAAAACACGTTAGTTAAAAAATATTAAAATCGTCACAATACTATTTGTGAAACATGACATATTTGTTCTAGACATATCAGATATTAATTGAGCACGGTCAATATTATTGTCTCAATATTGAATATTCATAAATGCATTAAAGGGGTTAAATGCATATTAAAACAATAAAATAATTTAATAGTACACTCCCGGAGAAAAAAAACCCGACAAACAAAATTTTGTTCAAATTCAATGTTAAATAACGTTTTGGTTTTTTAGCTGATTTTAATTATCTTCTGGTCCAGTTTTAGCTTCCTTCATCATGATTATTATTTAATAAGGGGTAGGGGGTTTTATAGGATTGGGTGTTATACAGCGAAGACCCAAATGTTGCATTGTGACCAAAATTTTCGAACACACTGTGGAATAATTTAAGATCACAAATTTTTTACCAGTGTATAGGATTTTAAAGCACCATTTTCTGTTTTTCTTTATATCAGTTTCTCTATTCTGAAAGAAAATAGAAATTTTAAAAACGACAATGAAATTTGTGTACCGCGTGTCAAGTTATAATTTTACACCTTCCCTAAAATTCTTATTTTTTATACTGACAAAAAACAGCAATATAGGATTGATAAATTGGTTTCGTAGTTTCCAAATCAGTAATCAGATTTTTGTTATCTCTTAAGGTATAGAGGGTAAGGCAAAAAGTATAATTAAAACAAAAAACACCCTGCATATTATATCACTAGTAAAAAGATCTTTTAAATACCTTAAAAAAATACTACATTTAATATAGTTATTTTTATTAATTTCAAAAATATAACCATTTATATCATAAACATGCTCGAAGTATAGCGTATATTACGACCATCATAATTATTAGACTAAGCCAAAAAAAAAACATTTTTTTCTTATGGTACTGTGAAAATATTGTTCATGACGAAGAAAGAAAAATATCCTAAAATTTTTATTCCCTAATATTAATATTAAGGGGTTCATCATTAAATACTATTGATTTTGCAGCAATTGTTGCATTTTTAATACAAAAACCCGGAATTAGTTACTTTTAAACCTTCAACCAATTAATTATTCTTAAAGGAAATTAAATTCTCTACAAAAAGCTTTCTTAATAAATTTCCATAGAACGAGCCGTTTTTTTGTAATCGCGCCTTAAACATTAATTAATTTTTTAAGTTTTGTCACTTAGATCCTGGATTTTTTAAACTACCATAAATACCAATATATTTGTAAAACAAATTATTATTCTTAAGGAAAATTTTAAGATCTACAAAAATGTCTCCTAACATTTTTAGATAAATGTATTCCTTTCGAAGTTATTAATATTAATATTATTATATTAATTATTAATAATTTATAATTATTATATCCGATCATTAAAAACAACAAATATATCCATCAGAAATTGTAGAGCGCGTCAAATTAGGATAGGTTAAGTTAATTACATGCTAGACAGTCTATATTCCACTAATCTGATAATTTGAGAGTGACACAAAGGAAACAGAGGGCTACAAAAAAAAGTTATTTTGACAGTTTCGAGCGTGAAAATTTTTTTATTTTGAAGAAAATTATTAAAGGATAACGAAAAATATATACTCCGATACGAGTCGATCAAAGCCAAAATAACAACAATATTTTTTGACATATTTTTAAAAATCTATAGCCGCTTTCCCCACTGACGAAAATGTATACATTATATAATTTTTTTTCTTCTTATCATCTTATCAGCTTTGCAACCCAATAGGTCTCTTTGACGCTCGAGTAAATCCCCATTTAGCATCGCGAACTCCCCTAATATAATATTCATATAACTTTTAAACTAATAACAATGTTTTATTTTTTAAATAGCCACCAATTTTGTGGTGTTTAATAAATTTGCCGCTTTATCCATTCGGCCGCATCAAATATAGCATCTTCTCATATCGCCGAAGAACAGTTGTAGCGAGTTGTTGTAATCACCTGATTCTTTTTCCTCTGTTCGTTCGTGGCAAGGCCTAAATGGCATTGCTTTGGTGCAGATCCTCTTTGGTCAAAGAGGGGTCCTCCTGTACTGTTCTGTCGTCTGCTTCTGCCAGTAACATTTTCTTTAGGCGGTTCATTCATCGTGCGCGCTTTTGCCAAGCCGGAACAAACTTATAAGAAGTGTCAACTTCAGATGCGTTACCGCTCTTTTACGAATTTTGCACGGTTAAAAGCTTTTGCAAAATTTTGAATTATTAATTAAAAAAATTAAATTAAATAATCTTTAGGATTTTTTTGTAGTGGTTTATTACCTAAAAGGACTTATGGACTAATGAATGGATTTATGTATTGGTTTTAATTTAAGTGGAAGTTTATGGTGCGTTAGTTAAAGCGTGCGCTGCAAGATGAAGATTAATTTTATGACTATACTTTTT